>VYXD01006830.1:1133490-1226246 GCA_013397195.1 Hylia prasina
CGCCGCCCCCCAGGTACCCTCCGCCCCACCCCTTCTTTTTCGTTTCGTGGCCCCGGGGGTCGCGCCGAGCGGCGACCGCGGCGCTGGGATTTCAGGCGTCCCCGCGGTGCGGAGGGTGCGCGGCCGCGGCTCCCCGAGCCTTACCTCGCTCAAGCGCGGCGCGGAGCCCAGACCGGCCCCGCACATCTTGCGTGCCCGCGAAGCAACTCCGGTGGGCGGGTTGGGGGGCTCGGTGGTTTTAATGTTTCTCCAGCTGCCGCTCTCCACCCCGTTTCCGANGTTGGCACGGCCCGGTCGGCTTCGAGCACGGCTCCTGCGCCTCGCGGGGTCTCGGGGGCAGCTCCCCGCCCGCCCGTCTTTCTTTCCCCCCCGAGTAGGCACAGAAAGGCCATGGTCAAAGGCAGCATCCCGTATGCTACCTCCGCTCTCCCTCTGAGAGGACAGTGTAAGTCATGTTTAAGGAAACACCTGGAAGAAGCTCTTCCATTTTCTCACTACGCCAAGGTGTGTTTTTGCCGTGGCAGGCCCGGTGGCTGCCAGCCGTACTCGTGGCCTGCAGAGTGACTCACCAGCGGCTCCCCCCGGGGAGGCAGCAGCCCGATGGGTCGAGGATGGTGCCAGGCTGCGCTCTGAGGGGCAGAAGCCAGATGTGGATAAACTCGGTTCCTGCCACCGTCTAACAGCACCAGGTGTTGGTGTTTCCACATGGAGAAAAGCAAAAACAAAACCAAACAAACCCCGATAAACTGAAAAAAAAAAAAAATCTAATCTCTGCGTATTCAGAGGATGCTGTAAAATACCTATGTTTGAAAAAAGTTTTTAATGCATTTTTTTAGAAACAAAACTGGCAGTGGGAACTACTTAAGACTGTTACCACTGTATTATATAAGGACAGACATAAAAGTGAGTTTAGATTTTATAATTCTTTCTCCCTTCAAACTTTTAAAAGAAAAACCACCTTTGGTGAATGTGAAATGCCAGCTCTGGTGGTATTCTACTGTTGCACTTACTGCTGAAATTTTCCTCTTCCTTCCTTGCTCTGCTCTTGTTAACTCCAAATTGAAATGTAAAAGAATATCACAATAAGCCAAAGCTCAATATATTGGGTCTTTCAGTTTAAAGCATCGTGTCTGTCAATTAGAAGCAGCAGTTTTATGGGGAAGCAGCTTTCCTCTGAAAGACAGTACGAGTATTCTACCCTCAGGAAGAGGGTCCCTCTCTTATTTATGCTAATAGTCACGCTTCAATTGCTCCACGCCTCTCCCAGAATGACTCAGATAAATTACACTGGCAAACAGACATTTACTCTTCCACCACAAAGCTAGAAACTTGAAAAGATATTTAGCCTCCTGAGAGCCTGGAGGAAAATACAGCCGTTAAGTCACAACTGTCAGAAAAGGCACACGAGATAAATCATGCTTGAGGCTGACATATGTATCCCCTGCAACTGCCTGACATACCCCAGATATTTCAAGCTTTCCCCCTTATTTATCTAATATACAGAAAACACTAAATAAAAGTGCATTCACTAGGTATTTTCCTCTAGGAAATAATTCTCACATAATTTTACGTAAGAGGAACATATTAAAGGAACATGCTTTAATTAAAGGATGGAATGACTCAGGGTTTCATTAGTCAGATGTGCAGGCTTTCATGTTCAGGCTGTTGGTTACCAACTGAGAGGATACCAGCTCAGAGATGTGCCATCCAACAAATTAATTGTCAGAGGCTGTGTAAAATCACAGAGCCATAGAATGGTTTGGGTTGGAATGGCCCTTACAGATCACCCAGTTCCTCCTCCACTGCCATGGGCAGAGGCGCCTCCCACTAGGCCAGGATGCTCAAAGCCCCATCCAACCTAGTCTTCAACACTTCCAGGGATGGGCACATCCACCCTTTCTTTGGGCAACTTGTTCCAGGGGCTCACCACCCTCACAGCAAAGAAATTCTCACCAATATCTAAACTATGCCCACTCTCTTTCAGTTTGAAGCCATTCTCTTGTTCTGACACTACATGTTCTTTTAAAAAGTCCCTCTCCAGCTTTCCTTTAAGGCCCCCTTTATATACTTGAGCATCACAATAAAGTAACCCCAGAGCCTTCTCTTCTCCAGACTGAACAAAGTGAACTCTCTCAGCCTTTCCTCATAAGAGGTGCTCCACCCCTGTGACCATTATTTACATCTTTCCTCTGGACCATGTCTGGTCCATGTCTTTCCTGTGCTGAGAACCCCAGAGCTGGACACAGCACTGCAGGTGGGCTCTCACCAGAGCAGAATGGAGGGGCAGAATCCCCTCCCTGACCTGCTGCCCACACTGCTTATGGTGCAGCCCAGGACACAATTGGCTTTCTGGGCTGGAAGCTCACATGGCAGGGTCATGTCCAGCCTCTCACCCACCAGCACCCCAAATCCTTCATCTCTGCCTCTCTCAGCCTACAGTGATACGAGGAGTTGCCCCAACCCAGGTGCAGCACTGTGCAAAATATGCAGGCAATTTCAGATCCACTCCAAAAGGTGGGTATTTGTATCACAAAAAGCATCATTAAACTTAGACAACCACACACATTTACAGCCTTCTTGACATCTTGGCAGTGAGGAAACTGAAATACAGCTTCACTCTCCATAGGCAAATGGAGCCAAATCAGCTGGATTCGCACTGAAGGCTGTTGTCAGAGAAGATAGGTTAACATGGCTCAACTGCACAGGTTCTAACCTGCTTACAAGGGCTGAAACACAAACACAGGACTCAGGCTGATCCAGCCAACTAAACCAAAACTGTAGTTGCTGGCAAGGGGGGTTTTTACCAGGGTTATACTCCAGTCCCACCCAGAGAACAAGCCACCAACAGAATGAGCACTCTTTCTCAGCACCTCTCCAGGTGCCTGGTCCACTGATAAGGAAGCTTGCACTTCTACTACAGAAATCCAGTGCTCCTTTGAGCAGTAGAGTACTTTTGAGAAGTAGAGCTATGAAATACATAGCTCCTTTGAGAACTCAACTCTGGAATTGCCTATGGTCAGAATAAGGAAAAAGAACAACACAAATGTTATTAATGCATTTCAGAAATAAACAGAATGCAGGTCTCAGTGAAATGCCAGCAGGAAGGACTGCACACATCAGGACACCAAACTGATACACAACAGATGCCTCACCTGGTTAAACTGGTTAAAAAATGTTCTGCAATGTGTCTACTTGCATAAAGAGGCAGATGCATTTTTCACAGGGATCCTGAGTATGTATATGCTTTTAGGTAGTTTTCAGGATGAGCAGAAACTCGTATTTTAGAGAACGTCATGAACAACAACAAAATAATACTGACAGTGTGTGACAGTGGAAACCCTTGTGGAACTTCCAGTGAGAGCTTAGTGTGGTGGGGATTGCAGAAACCTGGATAGTCACAGAGCCATTTCCTTGCAGGAAAATGCTTTGATCTTGTCAGTAAAGAAGCTGCAAGCTGGGGTCCACCCAATGCCTGCATATCAAAAGGCTGGTGGCCTCTGACACCACCAGACCAAACTCTCCCAGTGCAGCTGGACAACTCACAATTGCATCAGAGGAGTGTCTGAACACATCCATCTGGAAAAGATAGTGACAATCCCTGCAAGAGAGATTAGCAAAGGATTCTTCTCCAACATGTCATTCTTCTGCATTTTCAAAAGGCTTTGTCCATATAAGCAAAAACTACTTTTATTCATTCTGATGCAACTTAGGTCACAAAGGGAGCCATTCCTTCTCTGAAGTGCTGAGTCATGACAGGAGATCTGTGTAACAGAGTGCAGGTTGGGTCACCAAGAAAATATCAAGAATGGCCTGTAGAATGTCCCATAATTCTCATGACTAGAACAAATATAAAAGTTGGATTCATTATTCTGCTGCAATCCCTGAGCAAAGATTCCATATTTTGAATAATTTGTCAAGATTTACATGCATGCTCTTATGTGTCTTCAAGTAATTGATGCTTTTCAAAATCTGTAAGGAAAAAAATACGCCTAACTAATTTGTTCAGATAGGTTCAAATGAAATGCATGCAGGCAGAAGAAAATTATAGTATTGTGAGATAACTCGACCCACTGGGAGATGATACCAGAAAGTTCCAAGAGAGCAGAGAAGACACTGGAAGTATTTCTGTATCTGTAAGAAAGCTACAAAGAGTAAATGAAATTATTTTATTAATTTGTTACCATAAGAGTAAATACAAACCATTTATATTGATTCTTGAGTATACTGAGTACCTAAGAGAACAACTCAGATTTATTGTTCCGTTAAAATTAATTAATGTTTCAGTTACATCACTTTTCCAGTTTAGAACAATCTGGTTTAAAATGATTCTTTCCACAGGGAATAGGTAGATGAATTACTTTTCTGTTGATATTCACAGTGTTCAAAAATTCCATATCTTCTCTCCTGAGATTACAATCAAAACCCTGGTTTGGAGAATAAAAAAAAGTCACAAGAACATTGCAAAGACTAAAGCACATATTTTTTCAGTATTAGTATTCTATAACTTAGATGGTCTGGTTTTAAGTTCTTGATATTAATAAATAATATTAATCAAATGTCCTTTTTTGTTTTAAAAGGCAGTTTTTAAAAGTTTACTATATTCATTTTTGTGACAATCTGTACTTGATTTTTAGCTCACTAAGCTGAATATATTATTAGGAAAAGCTCAAGTCTGAAGGGAAAGAATTTAAGTAGTTGAGAGAGTGACATGCAATAGTTTGCATGGATATCATTGTAGCCAAAGCTGTAAAACACTTTAATATATGGAGCAATCATTAACAGGATGATAAAACTGCTAATATAGTCTGGAACTTCCTACTAGCAGTTCAGCTACAGACTGTTCCTCAAAGGGCACTGGCTGGCCAAGCCACTGTCAGCATGACACACATTCCTCTTGGGCACAGCGACTGAGACCTGCTCCAGTCCGTCTGTGCTGGGCTCCTCTCAGCAGCACATCCCGCAGCTCTGGCCACACCTCCAGTGCCCTGCAGAGGATACACCTTACAACACTGGGAAACACAGTGCAGAACTCAACATTTCCTTTCAAGTGCATAGATATCTTACTGGAGGATGCAAAAAGTTAAAAAAGGAAAAGTCTCCCAACACAGCAACACAAACAAGTATCAGAAGGTTGGCTTATCTGTTATTTTTACCCAATGCACAATAGTGAGAGGTGAGCTTCAAAGCTTTGAGAGAGGTATGGCAATGTGGAAAGAGTTAACTGCCTTGGATTCAATCAGTAACAGCAAGAACTACACCACCTTTACCCCCATTTTCAAATGCATATGTTAACCACAGAGGTGTGAATATTATGCAGTTGGCTTGGCCTAGTAGATTTGTGAACTTACCAGTATTACAGTTTATTTTCTACATTTACTACTCAGAAAATAATGCCTTGGAAGTCATGTTGGGGGGACAGGTGTGATAGAAACATTTCTGCAGCCTGATAAAAAAAAAATTCTGAATATTCACTTTGAAACCCCATTTCCCTTATTTTCCAATGAAACAGAATCTCCAGTAATATAAGAGGTGAAAACCAGAAAGAAGCAAGAAAATTAGGAGAGGGAACTACTCAGAGTCAGGCAGGAAGCTACTTGGCTGCACAGAAAATGGCCTCACCCTTTCCACTGACTTTTAGTTTATATTTTTCTTTTCCTTATTTGTTTCAAGAGTTTCCTACCATTAGGAGTCACAGAGCTCCTGGAAAGACAGCTGACTGCATTTAGGTAGATAGCACTGATAAGTTGCATCTTATTTAAAGTAATGGTTTATCTCAACTGAAGAGGAGTGTCCCAATCAGTCAATACCATAAATGACATAATAACAGGAAAGAAAAAGTGCCTTCAGTTTTCTGGTGTATTCCCTGATCATATTGGCAAATTGATGGGTTACATAGATGAAATGGATGCATTGATGTATCTTTAAAAGGGTCACTGTAGAAAGGTGAACAGATTTTCTCTCTAGGGGAAGTTTGTTTTACAGAAATAAGAACAAGAGGAAGAATTTCAACCCTGGGGAAGAATATGCATATAATTCCAAGAATTCACTTGAGGGATGAATTCTGAGTTTAAAACAATGCAAAACCTTAAAAAAAATGAGCACCTCTAGGCTGAGTAAAGAAGAAATACAAAACAGAAATAAACTTTCTGCCTTTGTATGTCCAGCACATTTATACCCTTTTGGTCTTCTGTGTTCTGCGTCTCTTACCACAAATCATTCCTCCCTGTGACTCCTAAATCTCGTTAGTGTTCACTTGCCAACTTACTGGTTGTCTTATTTCTTTGATCAGTGTTGGGAGTACTTTAGAAAGGTTCATTTAGATGAGGTGATGTGGACTTATTCTTCAGCAGCCTTTGCTTAAGAAGAAAATTATTACTGCCAGAGTAATGCCAGTGTTATTGTACATAAGAACATAAAATACGAATCCACCAATTCTGTTTCCTTCTGCAACCTCACCAAAAGTAAAAGAGGACTTGCTCAATGAGTCTAAATTAACAAACATGATATAAAACTTGTGAATACCACAGTCAAAGGAAGAGGCTTCAGTGATTTATCCCAAGGCCACAGGAGATAACAGGGTTTCAGTCTCTTGGGCAATTATAGCTTCTAGCAGAAAACAATGGCTATTAGTGAGGCACAATGTGCAAAACTGCTCAGCACACCTGGGAGAAAGATTGCTTGGGTCAGCTGAGTCCCAGCACTTAAAATCTTGCATCGTCTCAAATTACACCTCACTTTGTACATAGATAAAATTAAACTCTTCTGTAGTCCTGAAGGCACTAATTGGCAGCAATGGAAAGATTAGAAAATAATAATGAAAAAAACCCCAACACAGAAAAAAGTCTTGAACCAACAACTGGCCCTGAATGTAATTAGAAAAGTATCAGATTAAAATTGTAACTTGCCACAGCTACTCCTTAAGAAGAATGCTTTTTTTAGTAATACTGTTCCTCTCATTACTCACTGAACTTCTTAGATACCATGACCTAGACTGAGAAAATGGTGGCTTGCCTTCATCACAAAAGCAGGTGCAGACACCAAAAACATTGTAAAATCTCTTTGACAGAAGGAACACTGAAATACATTAAGGAATTCAAAGCCATTCTCACAGCAGCCTAAGGTCACCTATGTGGGGCATTAGCAAGAAAATCTGGTTTAATTCCAATTAGCTCAGAACAGGGAGGTGATCAGTCAGAATCAAGTGCAAAAACCCAGAAGTGCTCTAATGAGCATGGAGCTCTAGCCACATACCTAGTCCTAACTGAAAGCGTTCTGGTAATACTGCAGCTAGAATTTGCTAACCTCCATAAAGATTTGGTTCCTTTGAAACGTCATTTATTTTGGAAGCAGTATGTTGATGTGATGTCTGTTCCTTTAGAGGGAACTAGAGGTGAAACTCCAACTTGTGTTTTGTAAATTCTTAGAAAGTCATCACTGCCAAAAGCCATATTCAGGGAATATCAGGCACGAGACTCACTTCTAGTCCTTGTTTTATTAATTCAGATATACTGTGAAGCAAGGAGTCCCTCAACAGCACAGTTCAAATTTTTTTTCATATTGCTAAGGCATTGTCCTAGAAAGTGACTCTTCAATGGCAGTATTAGCTGACAGCCAGTGGTAGAAAGGTTTATTTCTGGACAATCTTTCCAAATTTCACTTACTCATTGCCACAGTTTTATGCAAAAGCTTAAAAAAAAAAAAAAAGCCTAAAATTACATTTGTTTTATAAATGAGCTTTACTGTTTGGAACTAGTGAACCCCTCATCACAACAGCTGAGCCAGGTACAGAGCTGTTCTTAGACACTTAGAGCGGCATTCCCAGGGACTGAAGGCCCCCAGACTGCAGGCCATGCTTGAAACTAGAAAATAACCTTGCTCTAGAGTTTCTGTATATTTCTCAGAACACCACACTGTGCAGGTATTAGGGAACAGCATTTCATACAATATCTTTTTTTTCATGGAAATGATTCTAGAGGCAAATCTAGACAAATTTTTGTGGACAAGTTTACCACAAAAAAAACTAGACGATTCTGAGTAGCTGTTATCCAAACTGTAAATTTCTCGGGATTTTAGCCAAGCTGTATAGAAGCTCTACACTTTGAGGACAAACAATGCAGGCTAGAATATGTGATGGCTGTAAGTCACTTCTTGATAAAAAGCTAAGGAGCTTTGTTTCACAATATAACTAAAGCAGAACAGCACTGGGAAAATTGCCTCAGGAAGTCCACACACAATATAAATCATAATCAGATTTTCCATACCTTTCTAGACACAGGAACTCCTAAAATATCAAACCAATGCAACGACAAGTTGAATACTAAGCCAACAGATTCTGCAGGCATATTTCTCAAAACAAATCTGTGAGCTACATATATCCATATTCATCTCTCTATAGAGATATCTATTTTAAAAGAAAATCTGAGGAACAGCGTAGTCTCCTAATGGGATTTCCTGAACAAACCCAAAATGAAAGCTAAACTAATTCTCACAAAAAGCTACAAAAAAACCCTCATCCCAATTTCCAGTAAGTGATAACAAAGATGTCTTTTTGGCTCTTGGAGCTGGCTGCTCACCTCTTGGCCCTGGAAATAGTTTATCTGTACCTGAACTTGTCTGTAAAGATTTCTGCTTTGGTTTATCTACAGGCTAGTAACTAATATGCATAGAACTCTAAGTCAATGCCATAGTAATGTTGTGATATGCATAAAACTTTTTTGGTGATGCTCAGATATTGTGTATTACAATGACATTATATTTTTGATGGAGATTTGCAGTATACTGTACAACATAAATACTGTTTTGATAATAGCATTAATATTTTTTCATGCAGCTTTTTCTTATTCCTATATTGTATCTAACAAAGTACTTGAAAAATTATTTCGTAGCCAACACCTATATTGCACACTAGCAGGTAGCACTTTTGTCCTACCTTTTTAAAGGAGTCTCTCATTTGAATTAAACAGCCCGATGCAGGGTCTGAGGTATAAATAGGAGTCTGCATGGACTTCAGTGAACTGAGGAACAGCATTTGAGATGGAAATATAAAATCTCTTTGAGGGTTGTACAAAAGTGCTACCCTCAAAAATCTTTTGTCTGTTGCCAATGTCAAGGATTTAAAAGCAGTGATCATTATTAGCAGACAGCACTATCTTGATTAGATTCCTACTGTAACCTTCTCTGAATTGAAATTACATGGTGTGACTCATTGATCTCTGAGAAAGCAAAAAAACCTCAAACCTTGATTCACACAATAAAACTTGGATCCCAGGAAACGTGTCTCCCATCATGCATTCCATTCAGAATTTCAACATCGTCTTCTGCTATTGTAAAATCAAACACCTGTGGGAATGCATATCATGTTAACATCATGAACACAATCAACAACCTGATATATATTCTAGTGTTTAACTGACCAAGATTCATTTAAATTCTAGGCCCAATTTTTATATATTTTCCTTCTGAACATTCTTATATTTTGTCATAGAAAAATACTCCATCAAGCTGACAGGTCTCCATTGGGTCTTTTGCTCCCTTAGTGATTCTTTTTTATTTGCAGACTGTTAAGAAGGTTTTGTAGCACTCTGGCCTCAGGCAAAGATCCAAGACAAGGATAGTATCAAAGCTGCTTTTGACAGCACTCTCTATTGTCACTGCCAGAGGTAGGTATAGGAATACCCTGACAGCAATCTCTTTGGAAGAATGAGCTCAGTATTTCACTTACATCCCAATGTTCAGTTTAGAGTGTTACAGTTCTCTTTCTCAGAACTTTAGCCAAAGATAATTTTTAGAAGGCATCAGGACATTCACAAAGCTAATAAGCCAAAGACTGTGTCTGTCTTTTCCATGACTCTGACAAAACTCTCACACATCAGCTAAATACAGAAACAGTACTACAGTGCCTCAGTAATAACTCAAACTTGAATGCAATCACCTGTCTTCAAACACAGGTTCTAACAGCCACTGCCTTCTCCTGTGGCCACACCTGCCATGTGAATGGTGGTGTCAGTGCTTTCTTAGTAGGTGTCCTATTCAGACATTATCATCAGGAAGTTGCTTCTGTTCTCTTTGTCAGAGCTCCTCTGTGCTCAATAAAAAGATTCTGTGGAGCCTGAGCTGTAGCCAAATGAGCTCCTCCCATCTTGCATTATCCAGCAACCACTCTTCTGGAATGATCCTTATAGTCAAATCTCAGTGCTCTCTCAAGCCTTTTAAGCTTAAACCAGGGACCAGTCAAAGAACAAGAAACTCTATGTATTATATACTGAGGGTTTAATGAGGCCCAACTTGACCAGAAGTGGTAGAGATTCAGGCCAACACAGAAACATGAGGGAAAGAAAAAGGAGAGAGATGTGATAAACAACACTCAATGACTGCGCCAGTTCCTTCGTCTCTCAATCTTCAGTATTTTAAGTTTAGATGTAACACATTACTTCAGTTGTGTGAAATGAATTGGTGGTGCCATAGAGTAAACTCTGCAAAAAGTGAAATTAATCTGGATTTAAAATATTATCAGGGAAAATAAAAGTATAAGGAAGGATTTTTAGGCTGCTTTTGTTCTCTGATCTGGTTCCCAATACAGTACCACAAGCAGCTGTGCTTGTACCACAGAAGGCAAGTGTGTATGTCAGAATAAACAGTCAAGGCAGGAGCTTTATAAACAGGCATGGCCACCAGCAAAAATCCTCATTACATGTATATTGATTCACACCTCCATGCATGCACACACAGAAGGATAAAAATAGCAGACAGAAGTTTCCTGTCTTCTTGCAAAGTTTCTTCCAGATTTGCCATAGCAGTTCATACCCCCGTGTTATTTTTGGAAATAAGTTGTGGTTTTGCCTACCCTAAAGAAAGAGCACTTTCAGATTAGAGAAATGGAGAGACAAGGCAAGTAATGAATAAAAACTATTTGATATGACAAGGAAATTTTAAAAAGGTGAGGGGGAGGAATCACACTGTCAATTCTCATTCATTCCCACTTCTCTTTGTCCAGCCCCTTCATGCTGGAACCTCTTCTGCACATTGAGTAGAAGGAGAAGGTAGGAGAAGAGTCAGCTCTTGCAGGACTGTGATTTCCTTGGAAGGTCTTTATGTTGGAGCTATCCCCAAGTGAGTTTTAAAGCTTTCATAAACTGTTATGCATGGCATCTAAACTCCTTCCATTTGACCTATGTGCCTATCACAAAAAGAGCATAACCATAATCAGATTAGGATGTTCTACAACCAGACAAGTAATAAATACAACTATTAATTACAAAAATCAATTTCAAAAGGTCTTCTGTGGATTTTTCTTTATACACAGCGATTAGCTCTCCAGATTTTTTCTGATATTTGTGAGTTACAGTTTTTTCCTACATTGTGGTCAAATGTAGGTTTTTTCCTACATTTCACGGTATCATAATTTGCCAATTTTAACTGAGTTAAGATAGTATAAAACTGGGAAGGAAAATGGGAAGGCAAACCAAAAGATTAACTCTTAATTTATCTTAACCTCGTACTTGGATCTTAGTTAGACTTGAGTGCATAACCAAATCTTACCTTGCAGTTTTCCTCTATCCGTTCTGCCCTTGTTGACTTTGGAATAGTGACAATCCCATTCTGAAAAGAATTATGGTTCTCATCATTAAAATACACAGAATTTAAGAAAATTATCAATCTTCAAACCATTACAAGAAATTTCTCGCATCTTCTGAGGTTTTAATTTCATTTTCTGGGGGCCACTGACATTTCTCTATGCCATTTGTAACTACAGTTATATACACTGTGTTGATGTCCAACACATTACATGGTGTATATCAACTCAATACATTATTTCACTGCGTAGTACTTTGTATTGAATGACAGAACTGGAATGATGAGGGATACTGCTTATAACATTTACTTTGGAAATGTCTCATATTGGTGTCTTTTATTCTCTACAACCAGATTATTAAAATAATTAATGTTTGAAATACTGGCATGATTTGTGTACTACATTCTTAATTTCCAGTACCGCCATCAGTTCACACAGTATCAACATACTGAAAGCAGAATATCTTCTGCATAAATTCTGGTTTGATGCACAAACCCCAAACTATTGTCATGTTTTTCCTGAGAAAGGAGACACGTTTTTATTACCACCCTCCAGTACCTGTATGCTCCAGCGTATGCAAATCTGTGCTGGAGTTCTGCCATATTTCTTTGCCAGCTCAATGACTGTAGGATGAGTGAGTGCTTCACCTTTGGCTAAAGGACAGTAGCCTTCAAAAACAATATCTCTGCTCCTACAATAATCAACCAGCTCCTGAGGTCTTTGGAAAGGGTGGTATTCAACCTTAGATAAAAAGAAATAAACTTCTAGTAAAAGCCCTGAGAGTACATTTTGTAGAAAACATCAATAAAAAATGAAAATAAATTTTCTCTTGCTTTAAAAATAGAACATCAGTGAAGTGATTGTTTCTGGCAAGTAGATGTAAGGTATTCCTTTTAAAAGATACATGAAGAGTATTAATCGTCTGTCATTAATCACGTATTTTACCAGTAATTGGCACAACAGTATTTTATGTTTCCCTCAGAAACAAGGTGCAGTTGCCTGCCTGAACTGCAGCTGGACTTCCACTATTGCTCTGTTTTTAAGAAATATATACAAATGCACAGTGGAAGTCAGCATCAGGTCATTTTTATTGGTGCTTTGAGACTACTTTCTCTTCCCCAAATCCCACTTCTTTACTAATGATTCTTTCTAATGGTCTTTGAATTGCCCAGGCAAAGGGAGGGAGGGGGCTGAGCAGGGGCTGGGTTTGTAAGTGACCAACCAGAACAGTTTGCTTAGGGTGAGGACCTGGCATGTAGCTAAAGCCAGAAAAGAAACTCTATAATGTTCCTTAATAAGTTATTTAAATAAGTATTTCACAGTATATTCATTGTAAGAAGCATACATTACTCTGCCTTTAGATGAAAGTGGGTAGTGTTTTCTTATACAAAATCATGGGATGTATTTTTGTGACTGGTCATCAGCACTGTTCCAGGGATTGAACTCTTACGCATTTTGAAGAAAAATACTCTTCTGAGCAATTACCTCAATACATGGAATCTGGAAAATTTCTCCTGCCTCGAAGAGGACAAATGAACATTTCCTGTTTCTCATCTTTAGTACATGTTGTCTTTTCAGACAACAATAGTCAGGAACAATAGGCTGGCAGTCATTCAACATGAGCTAAGAAAAAACTGTGCCCCTGGAAGGCTGGGCTGAGTCAGCCTAAAGCTGCTATGATCTAAATTACTAGGTGGACTCGGGAACAAGGTTCAAGCAGCAGACATCCATGTCTTCAACCTTTGATGTTTCTTGACCTTTGAGTACCCTTTGTATTTCATGTTTATATGTGCAAGAGCAGTGCTTAGGTCATAGTTATTCACTTGTTTGCACCTGAGCTGGATATGAAATAGTCTCATTGTATCTACGCAAAACTATGAGAGGAGGAATGAAATAGCAAGCAAGGTTTATCACTGGGTTATTACAAGAGTAATAAGCAATTTTAGCAGATGTTCTTTACAGTAAGTATAGCAAATAATGTAGCTCAGAAAATATTAAAGAATGATGTATTTAGGATCAAATGTTGAAACATCTGCAGTGCCTCTATGGCACCATGTGACTTATTCAGCATTTATTACTAATTAAACTGCAAGTAGAATTTACTTGCTGGTCTAGTAAGATTCCAGGCAGCACAGTTCCAGATTACACCAGAAATGTTTCAATCAAGAGCAGTATACTGAGATATCACTTGTTTGCTTCACAAGCAGAATACATAGCAACAACTACTCCCCAGCTGAAAAGATTACATTTTGTGCCTTTCACTGCATGTAGAGACTCCCAAACTTTGTGAATTGAATTTTGACACATGCAGTTTTGTGTTGGTAGAAGCAAGTATTTTTCTTCTTAAATATATTACTAAAATAATCAAATGCATCAAATCAAATAAGCACTTTTGAATTTATTTTTTTCCTAATGAAAATACTCTGGAAAGTTCTAGCAGCACCTGAATGCAAGGCACTAGGATCCTGAGCTACCAGAAGCATAAGGTGAGTGGTCAACATTTGCTTCCCCTCAAAATAACAATTCGTGCTTCCTGTCTTGCCCCACCCTTACTATTTTCGTCACCAGACTTTTCTCAGGCGGGGGGTGTCTGTCACATGATGGCAGAGGAAGAGCTCGATCTTTTCTGGCATTCTACCCTGATTGATTGGTGTGTAAAAACTGGCATCTGTTTAACAGAACAGTTTGCAGTTCACCTTACAGAACTTCACAGCTGCTACGTGCTCAGCCACAGGGGACTTCCAAGGACAGCACTGGTCTTCTACAAGAGCAAATGGGGAAAAGTTGAGCCTAATAACAACCCTGACACATGGCCCCAGACAGCCAGATGATTGTGCACAGAGGTTTTACTCTTTCCACCCTGCTGGGGTCCTTTGCATGTGATAAAGTTTCTGCATATCTGGAATTCATTAATTTTCCCAATGGTAATGCTGCCTTATAATTTTTTCTCTTTATGAAACTGAAATACAAGCCCATGAATATTTTCTGTATAGAGGAACAGTTTAGGTGAGTTTAAATACAAAAAGTTGTTTTCTAATATCTCACATGCATTTCTACCTTGTACAAATTTACACAATAGAGCTCGATGTTAATGGCAATATCAACAATATAACCAAGTCTCTCTGAGGTCATTACACAGTAATTGACACTTCTCCAGACTGGAAAATAATGATGAACATTCCTACCTGGAATTCATAGAGGAACAGTTTATATTTGGGTTCAGTGCATCACTTTAGTAAATGAAACATATGTATTTATTAAATACTCATAAAATATTTTTTTTGTAATGAGTGACAGGGCTGTGAGCCTTCAGAGAGACTTCAAAGATTTCTTTGAGCATAAATCCAAACTTCCTACTGCCAAGTCAATTACAAAACTCTGGCACAGAAACCTGGAACTTCTAGTTTGTAAGTTTCACTCTACATGATGCTAGAATAAAGTACCACCATTTTACAGTGTTTACCAGTACTTTTAATAGTATATTAAAATTTTAAAAGGTGCTTGCTTGTTAATAAATAACTTAGCAATACTATATTCTTGAAAAGACAGGCCTTTCCTACCGCTTTAAAAGACATGATGATACTGTTTTTTTCCCAGGCACTGAGAAAAAAGGCAGTACTTAAAACTTGATTTGTAAAACAGAAGTATTGCTTAGTTCTCCTGCCTTCCTACTTTCTCCTCTTCACAGAAAAAAAAAACAACTTTCAATTTTAACATCACAAGGGGACTGTTGTAATTGTAAGAACACCCTGAATTCTAAAAGGGAAGTATCTTTCCTCCACTTGTTTCTGCAGTATTTAGACTTTGTATACAATGATTATTTACAAATGTTTTATATTTAGTAAGTCCACTGAAACAGTACATTATTTTATGCATAAATATAGTGAAAAACTGTATTATAAATTGCGGACAGTGAAATAAGAACTCAGTACAGCATTTCCATTCCCAATTTGAATTTAGAAATTCATTATTTATTTGATGGTACTTAAGTGATCTTACCATCAGATTCAGTAACTCTCCAACACTAGGCAAGATACAGAATACATACTTTTTTGAGGATAAGCTGAAGTATGATGTATAAAATTCCTTTTAACTCTAAAAAAGTATAAATTACTGCTATAACAAAACTGTTTAAGGTGGAACACTTTGCAATGATATGGGTAATTCATTGTTGGTTTTTGCTTTCAATTCAGAATGATGCTGTGTAGCACCTCAAAGAAATGACTAGCTGGGGCTCTCTCCTACCCCTCAGCACCACCACCACCTCAACTTTTTGTCTCCTCTTTTTTGGCCTCAGAAAAAGAGTTTTGTCAAATAGCACCAAGAGGTAGCTTGTCTCCATGAACACCACTGAGAAAGTAAGACTGGTAACATTTTGACACGGCGGGTAAGAGGAAATTTCAAAACAAAATCACTATTTTTTTTCCTTGCAGTGATTTGGTAGAACACTGAAAAGCTACTATTATATAACAGGCAGTAACTATTCATGCCAAGCTCCAGTAAGTCTTTGTAGATGTGTATTTCTTGAACCTTGGTAAATTCACCTATTATTAAACAGTCATCAACATGCCCACTTTAACATATTTTTAATGGTTTATTTTGAATAACTGAATTTAAATATTTTATATGGTTTAATGCTAATTTAACATTGATTGTCCTTTAGTAACCTTCAGTATAGTGGACAGCTAAAATCAGAGTTATTTGGTTCTGACAGTCACACTCTGAGCAACACTTTTATGGCTGTTAATGACATTAAACCATGAACAGCTGCCAGAAATCCTGGCCACCTGTACCAAGGGGAAAAGCATGTGCCTGCACTCCATCCATTCCAGTTCCCACACCCCTGTCAGCAGACACACTTTCTCTGGCAGGAGGTGGAAGGAACGGGAGCATGAACTTCCAGCACAGCTGTAGGCAGAAACCTGCAACAAGGGAACATTTGTCGATGTCCTGGCAGCCTGCCGGTACGTAGGTGGCCATCCTCGATCTGCCTAGGGCAGCAAAAAAATTCTGCCAGGGCTGTCACAGCACCTGCCTAAATGTGGAGTTCACTGCATTTACATGAAATAGGAAATGGGGGGGGAGCAAGGGAAGGGCACCCTTACGTGGATATGCAATTAACTGAGGCTTTCAGTGCTCCTTACAGGAAGTACAAAACTATTTGAACACAGGCTTTCCAAAAACTGGTTCACTCTGAAGATGCTAAATGTTCTGTGATTCTTGAATTTTACTTCTAAAATGGTCATCATCAAAAAACTGTCACAGGGATCTTTTGTTTTTGTCTTGTACCCAGACTCAAACAAGCAGACTGGGAGAAACTGGGTGGGAGAAATATGAGGAAGGACTTCCCTACCCTTGGGGTCATCTTCCTGAATGGTTTTCACTACGCAAATAGAAATGAAAAAGAAATTGTATGACTAAGGAAATAGTTTGGGTGTAGCCTTTCATGCATAGGAGCAGGGAGGAGGTCGCTAACCAAAAAAACCAAAGTAAAAACCCAAACCCAGATACTTTAAATACATATATCCACTCACCTGATTAACATGTGGAGTAATCACACAGTCCTCCTTTAGTTGCTCAAGATGGCTGATAAGAAAATTGCTTACGCCGATTGATTTACACAAACCTAAAGAAAAACAGAAGAAGAAAAAGTTTTGGGACAATCCTAACTACTTGGATGGATGATTTGAAAGATATCACTTTCAAGAGACTAAATTATTTTTTACATCATTTCTCTAGAGCAAAATACCACAAAGAAACACAGAAAAACAGCACTGAAATCTAGTTTGACAGTGTTATCTGAAAGCATGGTTCTGTCGCAGTCACATTAGGAAATCATTTTATAATCTAAACACACTGGAAACTCCCCAGTGTATAAAAACTCCAGGCTAAATTCTGGGAAAGGCTAGTGTAGTATAAGCAAAGAACAATTGGACTCCACCAGAATGAAAAGAAGGAAATGGTGTTCCAAGCAGCTTGCCAAAACTAAAGGAAAGTGGAACATTTGCTGAAGACTAATAAGGTGTGAGCAATAAAACCCAAGGACATGCAGCCCAAATAAACCATGTCACACTGCCTGTTTTCTATTAGATCATTACAAGATGTTACGTAAAACTCAGCGTAAAGTCTTCAGTTTAATGAGCAGTATCTAGCAAGAACCATGAAGCTAAAAATTGTAGCTAGATTTCTCAGCTCCTGACAAGCAAAATAAGTCAAATGGGACGTAGGTGATATGGAGGCTATTTTTTTAATAAATCTCAGGTGTGCATGCATGTGTACAAATCAAGAGCTGACAGGCCAGAAGTCAGGTATCTTCCTTTAAACCTCAGATATGATAAAGGCCAACTCCCAGTCCTGGCCTGCCACCACCCCTCAGCCCTGACTCGTCTGGGATAGTTTGGTCCTTCTGCTTTACTAAGCACAGCTGGCAAGGCAGGCAGCTGGGGCTAGGCTAGGAGAGGTCTCCTTAGGCTCTCTGTGCACTCTGTGGACCATGGCTCAGACTAATTTTGTCAATATATGAACTTTGTCTGGATTGACTTGAGCTGCAGTTCAGTATGTGATGTTACAGATGGAAAGTCTGTCTCTGTGTGTGGACACAGAAGTCTGATCACTGTTGTTAATCCAGTATTTATTTGAGCAGACCAATTCTATAAAATGCATAGACGTGTGTACCTACCTTTAAAAAATTTACATTTTTCTAATCCTCTGTGAAATTCTGTATGTGAAATTACAGCTTACTGCTAATTTGTATAAACACATTGTTAAAGTCCTAAAGAAAATAAAATCAGCTTTCACATATTTTAGCAGCATAACCTAAAGCATAAACTGCAGCAAAAAACCTGCACATATACTATCACTTTTTAATGTGGCTTCATTCGTGGGATTCCAAAAGAAGAAAAAATATATTAACAACTAAAATGCCAGACATCTTTCCTTTACAGAAATTATCATTGTTCAAGATGTATAACATAATTAGGTTAAAACCTGCATTATAGTGATTTACATAATTTGTATGTAATCTGCCAGAAGGAGCAAAAGCTGAGCTTTTGACAAACAACCCTGGAGTGTCAACACTAATAAATCATTATGCCACAGCAGTCAGAAAAACACGGTTTTAACACAATGGTGAACCAAAATATTATACACTATTGTTGAAAGCAAAGGAGTTACAAAAAACATGCCATTATTGCCCTTGAAGAATAAAGCTTTCATTTCAGGTTGAAATAAAACAAAATTCAGTGACAGACATGAAATAGTACATTTCCACTCTCCCCCCCTACACTATATTCTAATAAAGCTTCCATTTTCCCCCCTACACTATATTCTTCTAGCATATTTCTCACAGGAAACTTTGAAGTCTGTTCCATTATGTTAGATTTCCCATCAAGAAATTCCAGGTCAGTTATGTTTTGCATTAAAATTCATCTGAGCCATTCCTACTAAAATCAGTATTATAGCATTCCTGTGTTTAGAGTGATGTCCCACAGAGAAAGCTTCATTCGGAACTGCCATGAAAGTAAACATTTTCCCAGAAAACAGAGAAATAATTAGAATTTCAATGTTTTTATAGAACCAGTATTTTCTTAAGGGATTTTTTTTTAAGGAACTTTTTTTTTAAGAGAATACACTTAAAATATTTCACTGTCATTAAATACACATACTTGGTCTGGGTGAAGTTAGAACCCTTCACTTCAACTCCATTGCTTTGGTGTTAATTACAGTTTAATATACAATAGTTAAAGTGTTTTGACTTTTGCATTAGATTACAATATAGAATACAAAAAATAATAAAACAATTGCACAGTCTAACCGTATTTAAAAAATCTTATTTCAATGCATGGTGGAAACATGAATTCAAAACACTGGAAAATGGGGCTTAAATTTGAATAATCAGTCAAAGGATTTTGCTCTAGAGAATTGCTTCCATTTGCCTGATGGAAGATTAACACAGTTGCTTTTCATTGTCCAAATCTCAGAAAGACTGCCTTTAAGAAGAAGATTATACAGAATTATTTCCACATTTACATTTTGTGGATTAATTCCTAAGAATGAAGATTTAAGAAAAGATGGATAAGAAACAAAAGGTCTGGTTAGCTCATGGGTCTTATCTGACAGACTGACATTTCTCACTATGTCTATCAAACAAGATCCATGAAATCATATCAACAGTAGAAATAAAAACCCTGTATGTTGAGAAACTTGTGTAAAATGGTCCTGACTCATTGCCTTGAAACAACCTGGGAGATGCAGGGGACACATTTTTTTATATTTCCTCTCTTGTGGAGCACCAAGAGGTCGCAGAGCTCCTGCCATGGGTCTCAAAAACACCAGAACGCTCTTGAAAATGGGGGCAGGCTTTTTTTTTTCCCCTTTTTCTCTTTTTCCCGGTTTAATACCTGTTTAGAATGCTTAAAAATCTTATTTCAGACAATTCAGGCACAACACGTCATATTATATTATTAATACACGTATCAGGCACAATACAGCTGTTGTGACTGCAGGTAAAGTCCATACTTCTTTTTAACTTAACCATTTTAACTAGTCCTGAAGTTCAGGTTTCCTGAGATAAAAGTTTGCAACATATTAGCTATAATCCCTCTAGAAAGTACCCTTAAAATATACATTTTTACTGTCTTATTTGCAAACTCACAGAGCTTTGACTCAGGGAGAGAAAGCATCCTCCTCATCTGCTTGAGGAAATGATTGGTCTGGCCTCTACGAAGCAGATTTAGAGAAAGTGCCAGGTGCAATAAACAAAGAGTTTGCAATTCCCCATTAGCTCCCAAAGGCTCCTGTTATATCTTCTGTGGCTTTGTTCTATTCCTTGCGACTCACAGACTTCACAGGCTGAAAGAAAAACGTAGGAACACTGGTTCTTTTATGCATGCAAAAAACTGACTGACCACAATGCTGGAACAGAAAATCTCATCCAGCTTTGAAAGCCTATCATGAAACTCTGCAAGACACATCAGAAAACATATAGGCAAAATAACAGTTGATTATAATGGGGGGAAAAAGTAAGGATCCTTCCTATTCTACACAAAAATATCTTGGCCCCTGCCACATTGGTAATTTCACCACACTGTATTTCTCCCAGCTACTCTGAAGCACTACATCATGCTAATGGACTGGTTTGCAATATTAAGCTTAAAGTATTTTGTATTGCAACTTAGAGAACGATCGGGGTTATTTTATCTTTATACTCCATATAATACCAAATTATACAAGTTTTGATGGGCACTGTTAGTCTTGCAAGAGAAAAGCATAAATATACTGTCTTGGCACCACAACACTGTTTTAGTACAATAGTGAGCCTTATCTTTCACCAGCACTACTAACGACCTTTATCAAACTTCTAAATACCCTCCGGAATATTAAATATACAAAGTTCAGATGAAAAAGATTTTATAAATTACAAAACTGGATACTGGGTTTGTGGAGCCCATTTTCCTCCCCCTCCCTGCTGCTCTACATGAGTCAGAGCAAGGGAGAATTCCCACGTCGAGTGAACAGTGCCCATTCTGTTATATCTTCTATTCAGGCCACAGAATAAAAAAACAAATGGATCTACTTTTCACAAGAGGTCAGCTGCAGTCAGTGTATTTTTATTAACGAAGGTTGCACAGGTTGGAAAGGTCCACATTCTCTCCGATATGCATGCTGGGCGTAAATTGCACTACTCATAGAAACCGTACAAGATTTGATTTCAGCACAACTTGCCAAATCAAAACTGTAGGCTGGGAGTGCCCCACATGCAGACTGAAA
The DNA here is from genome assembly GCA_013397195.1 of Hylia prasina. Lineage (NCBI taxonomy): Eukaryota > Metazoa > Chordata > Aves > Passeriformes > Sylviidae > Hylia > Hylia prasina. Next base: position 1,154,831 of record VYXD01006830.1, read on the forward strand.
GCCAAAGCCTTGATAAAAAAAGCAGACTACTCTTAGACAGAATCAATGATGGATTAACTTCTAAATCTGTGAAACAACACGTGTTCCCACAGCACTGGCTAAAACACACACACACACCAGAAGGCTAAGTGCCCTTCTCTGAGACACACAGGAAGACTGTGGCAAAACTGCAAATACACAAATTATACTTCCTCCTCCAAAGGATTTCTTTTTAGCCTACTCACTGCCACAGTACAGGTGCTTGTCTGCAAATCTGAGACCATTGCTCCTGCTACACGTCACCTGTGAACCGCGACGAACCATGACAAACCATGAGGACAACAGGAGAGCAGGCATGAGTAGAAGTGTTAATTTCCTGACTGAAAACTCATTACAAGCAGTCAGTTTCCACAGCTGTTAAATGGCTAACTAAACAGCATAATGCAGCATGGTACTGGTTTAATGCACATTGTCTCTGACCCTGGCTGCTCACTCTAACTATTTCAATGCAATGTTATTTTAGGTATGTTGACATATTTTTTATCCTTACAGTTGACATTACAAACCAGACCAGATTAAAAAACCCAATCCACTACATGGGACAAAATCAATCCCACCATACCTTATTTCAATAATGCCACCACACACTGTGATGTGAAAATTGATCAAAATTATCAGCAACTCAGCTACATGCCTAGAGGCTAACAGAATATGTACCTCTAAAAGTAGCACTTTGGAGGTATTACAGACAGCACATAGGTAAAATTCTAAATAGTTTGTTTCCCCTATAACTATGATGGCACAGTTTCCTGAACTGGAATACTTTTTTGGACTTCTGTATCAGAGAAGATAATGATTCCCAAGTAGTATGAGTAACAGCAACCTAATTGATGTTAATAAATCAATTCTGATTTAAAACAGTTAAGAATCTAAGGCTTTACTTCAACGTATGCAATACAGATTAATTATGCCTTTTCCACAAATCGTGTACATTATTTATTGAGAAAAAAAGTTATTTTGGACAAGGACTTTCCTTTGAAAGATATTTCAACATTGCCATTTTCACAAGAGTTCCTGTATTCACACTGGGATCTCTTGGCACATCTATATGGGTACACAACTCTGAACATCTGCTTTAAATCTTTTTGCTTAGCTTGCTTATTTACAGTTTTGACCAAAAGGATTCATTTTCTAGCAGAAAGGGCATAAACCATACACTACAATAAGTCATGAAACAAAGTCACCTGAAGGTATATTTTTACACTTAGAATTACCCATTATGTCCTTGACATTAAGAAAGAAACATGAGCAAAACAAAGGAACACAGACCTTAACGCAAGTTTAGATTCATTCTCACTTTTACATCTGCACCAAAAGAACTTCTTCTATGGTAATTTCTTATTTTTAAATAAGATACTAGAATTATGAAGGTTTCTTTATGATCTTTAGCATAAATATGTGCAACATTTTTTTCCATGTCTTTATTGCTGTCTTATCTGATGAAGAGGGTGTGGTGCAAAACCAAAATCCCCACCAATCTGCAACCACCTCCCCATGAAAACACATCTCTGAACTGTGCTTCTCATAATAACAACCCACAAGACATCCTCATCTCTGCAGACAGAATATTATCAACTGAAAAAGAACTGTTTCTGGGCAAAGAAGTTACAATGCTTTTGCTGATTAAAACTTCAGTGCAGCTTATGAACACGCATTCATATATGACTTCTACCACCACAAATACACTTGAGGCAAACGTTTTGTGGAGATGTGACACAACAGTTTGAATTGTCGGGTTGTTCATCATATAGACTTAAAGCAGAATATGTCACCTAGCAAAGGATATGCAAGAAATTTGTGCCACCAGCACAAAAACTGTATTTGGTTCACTGAACCTTTTCCCCTCCTACTTTTAAGAACAAATAAAAAATGGAGGAAGAAAATATGATTACCGAACTGGTCTATGCCTAACAATGAAGGTGGTAAGAATATTAAGATTGAGTAGATATCTTCTCTTGCTTGGAATTAAAAAAAAAACCAACTTTTTTTCAAGAACAAAGTTTACACGGCTTTAATTACTGGGCTAAACAATTTCTGTTACTTTATGAGCCTCTCTTCAAATCACACATATAATCATAACAAAAACATATGTCAAGACACATCAAGGAATTTCTAAGGCAAGTAAGAAATTTCGTGTCAGCATGAGCTGCTAAACATTAAAAAGATAATCAAACAATTCTAGTAAAATGGCAGTGAGTTCTAGAGGGATCTGAACCCACAACAACCACCACAGTATAACTCTAGCCAACTTCAGGCAAAAGCCCTGGCTGGAAGCCCTCATTCTTCCCAGAATTTTTAGATAGAGGGACGAGTAATCATGTGCATGTGTGTATGAGAAGCTTGCTGAGATGATGGGCTAGCCACAATGCCAAAATCAAGGTCATCAAAGACATTGCTTATGGAAAGGGTCACTTTGCTAGGAACAGCCCAATTACCAGTGAGCACATACAGTGACTATTCCCCATGTCAGAGCAGTTTGCCACCCTGCTTTCATCTGCCGGCCAATAAATGCCTATAGAGGAATGTTGCAGCTCTCAAGGGAATATATGACTCAATGTATCTTGGAATGGATTCTGTAGGCAGCTGGCCTCTGTTCTGAGGTACTGGAGAAGATAATTCCACAAATGGACAATTTTAAGACCACAAAAATTTAAACCATAGCCTTGATATTACAAGTATTCTAGTTGATTTCAGCTGTTGCAACAGAAATATCCAGTTATTATGCACAAATGTCTCACTGACCAAGTTTTAGAATTTTTTTCCTCTCTTCTCCCTCAGCATTGTTTATCCCATAATTCTTTAAAGGAAAACACAAATGTAGGCTATTGAACAAAGACACAGGTCTAGAATTCTCTACCTCTCAGCACTACAGTACAGAGTCTTCACTCTGACTGCGCCCTGAGTCATCTGGCTCCTGTAAAACAGCTCCAATCAAACTGGAGCAGACTAACAAGGCAGAGAAGATAACAATAATAAAAGAAGAATTTAACAGCATTTATATAAACTAATTATTAAAACTATGTTTTCCCGAGCTAGTAGAAGTCAGTTTAGCAACAAGATCTTTTCTGATAGAGAGCTATCAGTTTGGTCTATCCGAAATCACACACGATTTTTTAATGGCAGTTTTTAGCACAGGTAACCACTATGCTAAATTCCATTCCAAATCCTTTATTTTATACTTTCAGGGTACCTGCTAAATTTCTAAAACCAGTAAAGAAAATAATTCTCCTTTGCCATTCACTTGTTCTTAACTCTCAAAATACGAAGATGCAATTGCTGATCAGCAGAAGCTCCTCAGGAGGTCGTTCATTCAAAAAATCTTCTGATCACTGGGGCTGAATACCAAGACCAGGTGCAGAATTCTGGTCCCCAAGCTATTGAGCTACTGTGAGACTTGGCACAATTCCCTCTGGAAGCAAGGTCGGGCCTAAATGCATGCAAATCTCAGGGTCTGAAGACATATGGAAGACACCAGACTGTAAGACAAACCAGAAATCTCTGCACTGAATTCTTTCTTAATCAGCACATGAAGGTCTCATGAATAAAGCAGTGTTCTCATCACTATGAGAAATAAGCATTCTAATAATTTCTGTATGATTTGGGGAAATGTACATAAAATTTGTCTGTTTGATTCATGGTCTGGAATGATACAGCTGCTATAGGTTTGAATACCACCATCAATATCTACTTACTTTTGCTGATCAGAATGCTACCACATTTTACCCTGGAAAGATATTAATGGAAACCTGCAAATTTAATGACTTGGCTCTGTCTATACAATAGGAATACTACAAAAACAAACTAAAAGTATGATCTTTCCTTTGGAGCAAAGAGAAGATAGAGGGTGTAAATATATAAATTTCAGGTTAAAGACGCTGATAGAATAATTTAATGGACTCCAACAAACTACTGAAGGATTTAGCCAGGAGAAAAGATGGGTATGTTTAGCCAAAGACTCTCTAGCTCAAGGGCAAACCAGAAAGACACAGGATCATGTTCCAGATGCAATTCAGAGAGATTAAAACACCTGAAGAAGGAGAAACTTCCAGGGTGTGTTATTTTAACACAGATAATTGATGTAGTACGTCACGCTGTTGCATTAAAAGACAGCACTGGCTTTAGAATCTCTGGGAGGTTTTTGGGCATGCTCTCACATCTGTCATGGTACCTCTGAGGATTCTGGGAAATTGTTTTTAAGCTGGAGTGTGATCTTGAGATAGCTGCTCAGTTGCCTTAGGCAGCTGTACAGTGGATTCAAGCCCAGGGGAGAGTGCTAAAACATGAAGCCTGCTTTCAAGTGCTCCTGAGACCCCAGCCTTGGGGCTGTAACCACATTCCATTTAGTTTCCAAAGCACGTTGGATCCAGGCAGTGCAGTCCAAAACATCAGTATGGTGAGCAATCAGCTGGAGAGGGTAACCAGGTCCCCAGCAAACACTACTCAGATTCTCATTTCAAATCGTTCATAATTCCAGTTCACATCATATCAGGACAAAAGAGTCTTTCACAAAATGCTAACCTCAAATCCCTTTTGATGAAATACAAAAGCAGAGGTAAGCCAGAGAGATTTTTCAGTGATAGCAACAACTACTTTCTACTTATGATAATAGTCTGATGTTACAGCTCAACTCCAAACCTGCATTAGCAGTACATGTAAGAAGCATTACTAAGCAGCTACAGATCAAGAAACAGTAAACTTAAGGATGCCCACACATCTTCAGTGAAAGAACATCTACCAATTGCACACCAAGTTCATTGGCACCTGCTGCCTTCAAATAGCAATAAGCCTGCAACAATAAATCCTCTATAGCCAGAGGTACTTGGGAGTTTATGAAAGACTCAACAGAGTATGAGTTTTGTTCAATTCTTTATGCAGGTTTTCTGCATCCTAAAATATTTATTTCAATAATTCTGATGAATATTCAATTTTTTAAAAAATTTGTTGCACAAAGTTTATATTATCTGGGGACATGATCCCATAAATTAGTGCACACTGCAGTGGACTGGGCAGAGACCCAGAAGCTCTGTCTCTCCTCAGGTAGCTGGGTGGGAAGACACTTGATGCCAGAGCCCTGCAAGCTGTGCTGTGCTACGCCAGCCCTGTGTCCCAGCAGCTCTCTGTGGGCTCTCAGATGAACCTGAATCAATCTTTGTAGACATAACTTAAAAAAAATTCTCTCAGAGCTGTGAATATAGATGGAGTTGGTATTTTGCTTGTGTCAACTTCTGACCAATGTGACCAATCTAAAAGTTAATATAATCTTAAAAAAAAACATTCAAGACTTTTACAGTCTAGTATTAACAGTTTATTTACTCTCCTTCTAGTGTAATTGCTAATAATAATAGATAATTAATAACTTACATTACTTTAAAATAATGTTTCCTGCCCAACATAGGTAGAATTTTGCAGAATAAATACTGGCCTGGATTTAAATTGAAAAATGAGCTTTACAAATAGCTGCATTCAAACTATCTGTGAATACAGAGAAGTGAAAAAATAAATTCTTGGTAACTTCAGCCAGACCAAAGACTTAGGTCAATACTGACATCTTTTTACCATCTTACATGACTCTTGTAGACAGTTCCACAACAGCAATTTGCTTTCTACAGAGGACAGTGGTTATATACTTTCAGATGCTCTTCAGGATGGACACAGCTAGCTACTAAACCCACTACCAAATTGAATAATTTCAATATTACCTTTTTGAATTGACTGCAGAAGCAAATTATTTTGTCAATCTTCGAATGTGAAGCATTTAGTTCATAATATTTTTTCAAAATAAACATTTCCAAAAAAAAAAAAAAGTAACAATTCCAAAAAACAAACCAATGACTACCTGAACTAATGTCAAGTGCAGAGAAGACAAAGAACCCCCTTGTTCATAGAACTTGTAATTTCCTCCCCTAATCAATGGAGATTTTATTATTTTCCTCAAGTAAGGATTTTAACCAAATCCTACATTAAATTCAAACCAAGGCTACCATGTTGCTCACATAACACATAGCAAGTCACAAAGATATGCAGCAAGTGTTGAATCTTCAGTGGAAAATCCAGTGGTTAACCATGCAAACAAATTATTTAACGTTTTGCTCAGGAATCATTGCATTTCCAACTCCAGAGTGGTTAGCATCTGTGTGTCATTTCAGGAACACATAGTTATGGTCAGGACATCCAGAGTCTGTATCCCCTAAAGCAAAAGTGTGGAAGTTAAGGCTATAAGGCACTTGACTCAACCAGGCCATTAAATTTTCCTTCTCCTGTAAATGATCTGAGGTAATTTCAACAACCAGAGCTGGAAAATTTATCCTCAGCTAAATGAATCATAAGTCTACAGAATGCTTAAATTCAGAAGAAGACAGAGTAGCAATATGGAAATTGAAAAAAACATTGAAGAAATACAACCACAGGAAAAATAAAACTAGCATGAGTAGTCTTTAAAGAGGTATCATGCACAGGGACAAAGATGAAAAGCCATATTCCCCTCTGTTTGCAGGAACAGAATTAATATTTCCAGTGACTTATTAAAAGACCACTGAATTGCTTACAGTTTTTTCCATTAGGAAGATACAGAGAAAGAAAGTTCCTATAAGACAGAAAAGATCACAAAGACACACACAAAAGCAGAATAAATCCCATAGGATAGGCATAATTATAGAATGTGGAAAATACAACCTGTTTACAGCAAATTAGGATGGCATATCAAGGCACAAATGGCATGCAGTAACTTAAATACTCCTCAGAAAAAACCTTCACAGTGGAAATGCATTGTGGAATAATCCATCTTTGGAACTGTTATTCATGCTTTGAAATACTGGGTCAGTCAATCACTTCTTTAACAACTGAATGTTGTCATGTCTTACATGGCAGAAAACACTTTTAGCAACTTCCCTTATGCTCAATAAAAGATGTATCAAAGATATATTACTTCTGTGTTTGCAGAGGCACAGCAAAAGTAAACAAAGGATTGAAGTGTAAGAGGCTCTGGTAAAGCTGGTAGTGACACACAGCCTGTAACTGCCTCTGTACAACTCCCCTGCTACATCTCTATTTCAGTAGCTCTGGCTCAGTGGATAGATTACTTTATTCAAGAAGTCTTCTCCCCACTTGTGGAACTTCTCTGAAGCTGTAAACAGGGTGATCCACACAGCCCAAGAATGGCATGACAGGATCTTCTCTCACATAACTTTTAATAATTCTGCATACTTCAGGAGCAAAATCCTCCTCTTAAATCTGCAGTCTACTCTTCCTATAGCTATGAACATCAACTGAAGTTTGCTGTGCACTGAAAATTAAAGTGAGTTATCTGAACTTGAGAGAGAACTTTGAAAGTTCTTCCCAAAAGTTAGTACCAAAGAATCTGCTTTGTTCCTCATCTAGCCATTTTGTTAACTTTTAAGACACAAATGCAGTTATAAAATACCACAACATGTGATAAATTGGAAAATGGCATCATACAATTATAAAAAAATCTAAAGGAGACAAAACTTGGCATGATTTATACTTAAAGAGGAGGTTACTGCAAAGATGTTCTGTAGTGTTCAATGGTGTTCTGTGGTGGCATACAGATTTCATTGAATCAGTAGATTTTCTCAAGAAAGTATGCACACCATTATTAATCTCATGGACAAAATCTGACAGCATACTGTTTACAAGCAGGACCAAATTGCTAATGCTGCAATTTTCAGAGATTTTTCAAATTTAATTTCACTGAAATACAAGCATCCAGTTCAAGTTAAGTTTTTGAACATCTCTCACTATGAGTTTCCCAATCCCAAAGCACACTATAACTCCTTCTTCTAAGATAATCTTTGTTATTATATCACCTTGCTCATAGAGCTCTTCCATCGCTCTCCAGGTTTCCGCTCGGACCTCTCGATTGCTTTTACCTGGAACTTGCGCATCAGGCCAGTGAATCAAATAAAGATCTAAAAAAGAAGCAGAACCAGACTGAGTGTCCAAAAAAATAAATATATTAAACCACATGAGACAGCATTTTCCCTCCACAGTGGCCCCTAACACATTATCATCATAACAGTTCCAATTACTACCCAGTGATCATTACTGGATGTAACCAGTTAGTTGTGATAAATGAATTCTGTAACATCACATTAACACCTAAGGGTAGCAGAACTTGCACATGTTCCACATGTTTAAGTCACTGTAATCAGAATTTCATGGTCACATATGCACTTAATAAACTTTCCACACATAACAAGCCCTATTCAAATCAAAAGGATTTTGGTCACTGGAATTATGACTGGGCTACTACTTATTAAGTGCTGCAAGTCTTCCATTTCACAGAAGATAAATACGTCTGACAGTTCTGCAGATATTTTATACAGCCTCAGCAGTGGGTCTGTCTTTTTTCCTTTCTAAAGAATACTTCCACTTATGAATTTCTGTTAGAAACTAGAGCGCATTCCTTATGCAGATTTTTTTGTTTCAGTTTCATGTCAGCCTTTGTGATTTTTTTTTGAGATTTTTTTTATAATATTTTAAGGGAACAACATTATGCTTTATTGCATTTTTTTGGAAAGCTAGCATGACTTCAAACACAATTAAGATTTACTGGTGATGAAATTATCATGGAATCATAGAACCTTTTCCTAACATCCAACCTAAACCTTCCCTGGCACTGCTCCCTTGGGCCACTGGTCACCAGGGAGAAGGGACCAGTGCTGCCCCTCCAATGCCCCTGGTGAGGAGGCTCTTTGTGTGCTGTCTTCATGCAAGAGAAGACTAGCCTTCCACTGAAAAAGGAAGCACTTCCAACATAAACTGAGAAATGTACTGGACTCAGGAGTTCCAAATCAGATTTAAATTTAAAAAATGACAGATCTTTAACTCCTTTACAAGTTTGTTGACACTGCTAGATGTTCTGAAGGAGAAATTTAGAGATACTTGGAAAACAATTATGTTACTATTCAAATTATAACTGCAGATTAAACAGGTAACTGCAGGTATCCCAGTCAAACAGGTTTTGGCTTTTGCTGCATATATTAGTCTGATGAAAAACAGGAAAAGAAAACAAATACATGACTGAGATATGTATCTTTTTTGTGTGTGTGTTTTATAAAATTCCTTTTCTGGCAGTTCAAGTAGAGTTAAGTAAAAAAACCCAACTTGTTTGCAATGAGAAGAGTGTTTTGTTCTTTAAATACATCACACCAGTCATTTACAGCACTTTGTGAAAATACAGATCCTCTGCTTTGGGAATCATGAAGAAATGGGGGGAAAAAAAACAACAAAAAAATTCCTTTTATTTACAATTTAAGGACTACGCCAATGCTTACTGTATCCGTGGGCTGGAATATTAGCTCTCCCCCTCTAAAAATACAAATTCAACCTTGATTTAAGATGAAAATGTAACATGAAATTTATTATGATACACCAGCTCCAATTTTGGTACATCATTACAACAAGTATGTGCTTTACTTACCTTAAGAATTTAATTAGAACAATACTGAATTCTTACAGTAAAATACATTAGATATGTAGCAAGGAAAACATTATTTTGGATGTGTCACAAAATCCACAAGCTACATTTGCACCTCCTGATATCAATAACCCATTTAAATACAATTTTAAACCCAGACTTTTAAATACAACAGCTCAGACAAGCCAATAATCACTCATAATCATCTGCAACATCTGGTTTTGCATCACATTTAAGGAGAAAGTTGCTTGCTCTTTCCCTTTTATCCATGAAATCCACTTCCAATTCCACATGCAGTCTTATTGATCACCAATCTATCAATTATTACGTCTTTATTAATTTCTCTGAAGTTGTATTTATTAAAGGTAAATACCAATACATGGTATTGGACATCAATTCTGTGACATTTAACTGAAAACGAGTATTGGGATATTGATTAAAGCATTTGCTGAAGTTATGTTCAAAATTCAGGACTACTCACATTCTGTTGCCAATAAAATTTCCACTGATTTATATTAGACACAAACCCAAAGGATTAGCATTAGGAATTGCTAATATCAAGTGTTCATTTTGATCCAAAATTATATATGCTAGTGGGGCTACTTACTGCATAGAGACTGCCGTGTTTGTATTTAAACTTTTTGCTTGTATAAAGCATCATATATAAGTAGGTGTAAGTTTCTGGGATCTGATACCTACCTCCCAGAAAAATGGAAGAATTATATATTTTTAATTGCTGCTTGCTATGTTCTCTAAACCAGACTAATAAGAACTGCTTAACTATGCAAAAAAATGTCATTTAGCAAAAATAATCAAACTTCAGCGGAATTTCACCACCAGTTACTTCTCCAAAAGCCTGACTATTCAGTTAGACACCACAGTTTGCAAATGCTCACAGGAACAGTTACATCATGGATTTCCACAGACACAGATGCATTGTACTCCGCTCAGGAAACTGAAACATTCTCCAAAGAAAGACTTTTAAGAGATTTGATAACTGAAAGATCTCTGGCCTTGGACATCCAAAAGAATGCAACACATCCCCTTTCTCTGTATTAGTGTCTGAGGCCTCTGATGTAAACAAGATTAGCTGTTGATCCTTTATTGTAGAAAGGTTTTGTTGCCAGGTACACCACGCTCATATCATCCCATTATGTTTATTTCAGTTTAGGCTTTTTCCTTGAAATTAAAATTACTTCACATTTCAAAATATTGGCATTTAGGGCTAGAAAGCATCTACTGGAGCACCAAGTACAGTCTTCCTGGCTGCAAGAAGTGTTCATGAAAGATGCGGGGCAAAGATGCCTTATCTCATAGACAAAGAGTAGAACAGTCCTTCTGCCAGTCCTGAGTAAAGCACCCCAGCACAGGCAGGACCTTACTTCTACAGCAGCTGTTAGAAAACTTTCCATCATACCTGCAGGCCAATAAAAACAACAAGCACCTCACAAACCAAGGTCTGTGATTTCATCTTTATTTGTACACACATTCACACCCTACACCTACACACACATTTTTTTTTGCTTAAAATATTTTCCCTCCTGGGGTACTATGAGAAGACAAACACTCTTAAATTCCTTTTACAGGCAAGAAATTAGCTTTAAATCATTGACTGAAATAGCCTAAAGTTCTAGTAATAAAGAAATATATAACTTTATCACTGGAGGCTTATAAGAACAGACTATATTTTTGTTGAGAACAAGGTTGTATCTTGTAGCACAGGAAAGATTAACCAATATCTTGAGAAGCCTTCCAACAACCTATTTTTCAAAAATAATCTTAAATCAAAAAATCCACCTTGATTCATATTATCAAGATGCACTTAAGAAGGACAAAACCTCCAAACATTCACAATCCACTTTTGTATTTAACAGCTTTTTAAAACATCCTTTGCAGACAGGCTGTAATGGTGCAGCAGTGAGCGGAGGCCTGAAGGTCATTAAATGTCAATGCACAGTGGTGCAGGAAAACTAAAACTAACACTTGAGTTGCTTTCACACAGACATTTAAAATAGAATGGCTTATTGCTTCTTAGTGGTTGCAGCACCTAAAAATCAACACTTCCTCTTAACTGAAAACTACGGGGTCATTTTACACATTTAAAAGCCAACATGTTGCTGCGGAAATAGAAGTTTGCAATTCTATTCAAATCCCTAATATGATATTTTTTAAAAATGTCAAATTTGATTGAAACAAACCTAGTTGTATGAAAAACAAGCCTGGCCTTCTATCAAGCCTAAAAGCAAAAGCATATTCTGCAATGTTTCCCCAGCTGTCTTAATCCTGGGAATCGTATTTCCTTGCTCTTCTCAACAGTCACTGCACTTAATATTGATATGATGTATTTTTCTTTCTCACTCAATCCTTTTTGTTTTGTGTTTCCTCCTATTGAACAAGGATCAATGTGAAACAATCTGCAAAGTGTTTTGAAGCAACACAGAATCTGAATTATAATAATACACTCATTTCATGTGGATGATCTATTACAGTGAAGATGCTGATAGTGCATTTGTCCAGCTCCAGTTGGGGATTTGCGATAGGGCAGATTTGCCTGAACGCGACAAACTCAGAACAGTCAAAAGGAAAATAAAATTGTTTATGAATTCGGTAACCCACAAATCGGCATTCAAGAAGTTACTTTAGAGGTTGGATCTAAGTCCCAAGGAATGCATTCTGCTACTGCCAAACCTGTAAAATCTGCTGCCATTCCATACTGGTTTACTGTGACTGCTAGTTGAGGATCACATTTAGAAAATGCAAGGAGCAGAGTATCTGTTACAACCACTGCCCACAAATAATACAGGTTTCCATCATGTCATGGATATATAATCTACCAGCTCAAATAAAAATCCTGCAACACTGCTCTCCTAGCACCATTTGTCTGAGAAATGTTTACTGAAAAGGCTTCATTACAAGTATTTTACATGGAGCACTTTTTCTCCTATACTGATAATGCACAGATTTATTAATTCCTGTTAAGATTATTTCGCAGGTTTCTTATTCAGTCTTTATGGATGGACTGGGTAACTCATAAGGACCCTCAAATAAACGTGAACAAAGACTTTAGCTGCATTTAGCTGCCAGGGCTCCTGTAGCTTTTTCTTTTTGCACTCTTCTGAATTACTAACTTCCCCTCCAACATAAAGATCTAACATCACAGATATATTATTTAGGATATTTCAGTTTTCTTTACAAACTATGTATCTTTGCAGAAGATGTGAACCCCCACATACATGGTTAATATCATAGAATGAAACCAGAGAATTCTGATTTGTTCTGATCACCATTGATTTAGGTCATTATACTAGACTAAGTGGTTCAGGAACAGCTTTATAAATTTTTAAGACATCTCCACATCAGTGAAAGAAAGGTGAAGAAGGAGGGAAGATAGCTGAGGGTGTTAAAGAACCAAAACAAAAATATAAATAAATGAGGAAAAATCTAGTATGGAGACTAATTGTGCAGACAGCTGTAACATTCCTAAATTGGTCTTAAATTAGACTTCTTGGTCTAATATGTGCACCAGAAATAACTATCCTACAGAAATCTCAGCTCTGAACATGTCTGACAAACAAGTTCTGTTTATGCCATTCCAAGGACTCACTCACACAGTGACAGCATTAGCACATTTCTTGCTCTCAGATACCCTGTTTCTTCTTTCAAGCACTTCTGCTTAGCAGAGACTCAGTATTTGTGTGAGCATCTACTCCAATCTACTACCTGAGATAATAAGAACAACTTACAGTACTAGAAGGAATCACTGCAAATGACTTCTTGGAAGTGAGTCAAGTTTTCCCCTCATCAACATTCAGCACCAGTGCCAGAGCAAGCAGAAGAAAAAAGAAAGCAAACAAAATATAACAAGCAGAAAACAGAGAGGAGGAATAATGTTATTTCTCAGTTTAAAGAAGAAAGTCAGGGCTTGAAACTTTGTTTATGAAAGTCTCATTGCAGTGACCTGCATTTGCATAGGACAAACAAAGAGGAATTTTCCTTCATTTTGCATTAGTCTGTACCTGAAGAGGAAGTTAAGGGATACGTTTCCAGAAAGAATGGAGCCAAAGATGTGCATACAAATATCTCTGTCTTTAACAGATATGTTTTTTCCTGTTCACCTCGTAAAGTAGTCAAGCAAAAAAAAAGGCAGTGAATATAGCACACAGCTGCCATTAATATTATACATTATTAATTCAGCAAAATTCACTCCCTCATTAGTTTATTGCTAAAATAAGTAAATACTATGTTTGTTTTCAGGAACCTCTTCTCCTATGACCTGTTGCAAAAGAATTAATTGGCATCCTTACTGTAACTCTGTCTGTCTTATAAGGGAGTAAAAATACCACAAAATCTTTGACAACAAGGAGTTTATGATTGGGGTAAATTTACAAATGCAGTGTTAGTTAAGCTTTAATTTTAGTTTTCTAAATTCTTGCAGATACTTCTAACATTGTCTCCAAAGAATATTCCGTCAAACAGACCAAACCAAAGGCAGTATTCAGAATTTTAATAAGCTAAAAGACCCACAAAATAAGTTTTAGAAAGGACCCCCGTTCCTTGAGAAAACGAAAACAGATCACAGAAGAAACCAGGCATCTTTGTCACCCTGCTGCCAATATATCATTGTAAAGTTTACAAATCCTTGTTCCATAGGTTTTGGGTGTTTTCAGCAAAATGTAGAAAACTGATGTAGTTGTTCCTCAAATAATTTAACAACAACAAAAAAAACCCTCTACAAAACATTTGCAACAAGAAAAAAACTCTGTACTTTGAACTATAGGCATGTGAACTTCCTAGAGAATTAACAGAAGAAACTTGCAAAAGTGTAAATAAAGGCAGAATTTGGTATCTGTGACCCATCCGTACTACATAATTTTTTTTCAGAATTCATTCACCGTTGCAAGTACTCCCATGGCAAGCACAATAAATGAGCTGTATGTAAAGATTCATACCAAGATATTCAACACCAAGTCTTTCACATGACTCCAAGCAGGCCTTCTTCGTGCTTTCATAGCCATAATCACTGTGCCACAGTTTGGTAGTTATCCAGAGGTCCTCTCGCTTCACACCACTCTCTGTGATGGCCCTTTGCAGGAGGGCCTCACAGCCATATCTTTTTGCTGTGTCAATATGACGAATGCCACATTTCTGCAGGGCATGGACCACTGCGGCATGGGAATAGCCACCCCGGTGGGAAGTACCTAAACACACGAAAGCAGAAGTGAATTGTCAGTGGTGAATTATGAGGGGCATATTTAATCATTGTTTTCAATTATTCCTTTTTTCTTTTTGATATATTGTCACAAAACCTTCTTATTTAATTTTCATTTCTTAATAGTAAAGAAATGGGGACTGACTGATCTTTAGGCTTGGAAGATACATGAAGTGGGAGAAGTTGGTGTTGATCAGAAGCAACTCCATCAAAATCAAGTATGTCAAGCATTTAACTGTAAAGAACTGATTCAAGGATTTCACCAAAAGAAAACACATACTTTATGGAAAATTAGTATATGTCTCTTAATTTTCATCCAGAAGCATAACATTTACACATGAAAATATTTTATAAAACCCAAAAGCCTGAACAACGTTTAAAACCATTTACTTTGCAAAAAGCCTATCCTGAAACCTTTACTCTGTTGAACTCCTGGTAGCTTGAAATCATTATTGCATTGTACAATCCCAGGCTAGGCCATACTGCAGGTGCCATTCACATAATGTCAAATTCAGCAGTAACCAAAACAATGGAATCCTACAAAAGAGTTACAGAATGGGCATGCAGGGAGTTTCAGTAACAAAATCCTGTTACTGTCATTGTGTGGGGATTCACTGGACTGTATTTTGCATGTCAAGGGGACGGAAGGAGGAGGAGACTCAGCAGGAAGAGCAACCAGCAGGAGGACTTCAGATAAAGAACTGGTTGAGAGCGAGGATGATGTTTCTACTTACCCTTTCCTGTTAGTTGTTTTTCCTGCCATGAGCCCCTCACCCATTCACCCTCACTCCACACACTTCCCACAAACAGTATTTTCTACAGTTTGCTGGAGGAAATGCTCAGTCAGTTCCAGTCAGCTCCCAAAGTCACCTCCTTCCAAGCTGATGATTAGCACTTAAAGGCCCTCATGCCATAAAAACAGGCTGCACGAAATGGCTCCGCCACCGACCTGGGACACGGCCCTGCACAGTCCTGAACAGGCCACAGCAACAGGGCTTCATCCACTGCTAAATCTAAATAAATGAATACAGGACTCCAGGTTAAAGAATTATTTAAACTTGAAATAAAGTTTCACAAATTTACAAATTTCAGCAGGAACTGTCATTTGTACCTGCTCTTACCCTTCTCTTTCCCTCCAAACATGGTACTCATTTCTACCCCAAACACTCCGAGCACATTATGAACTTACCCCTGCAAATGGCCCCTCAGCCTGGCAGGAAAAGGCCACAAGTGAAAGCACCACAGGTGCTCTCCCTCAGAGCCTCTGACCCCAGCCAGGTGACAATGCCCAGAGGAGGCTGCAGGACCTTCTCACATTTTTCCCAACACGCATCAGTGAGAACTGAGAAAAGTCCAACTTGCATGGAAGGCGAACCAGGTTCTCCTAAATGCTTATCATTTTTGCTCATTCCTGATCTTAGAAGGAAAGTCAGTAAGTCTTGCTCAATGACCAAAGTCATTTAAACTAAGATATAATATGGTCTGATCTCCCACCCATACACATCAGGATCACAACATCCTGCTGATCACAAAAGGACAATTTCCCCTTTATATTTGAGGCCAACAAAATGTGGAGTAGTGAATTCTTGACTTATCTTCATGGATTTTAAAGTGATGAAACTATAACACTACGTTCCTACAATTTTGACACATTTATCATATGTAATTTACTTCCCAAACATAAACAAAGTTTTAATGTTCTAAAAGACAAAACTTTAAATATTTTTTAGTCACTAATTATGATTACTTATTAATTTCTGAGCCGACTAGAAACGTCTCTACAAGTTGTTTTATATCAAAATAACTTCAGCTAAGTCAACTTGGTTTTCAAAATAGCTATTTCAAAATTGACATGAATGTTTAAAAATTTTAGATGACTGCAATGCTACTCCACTACAATTATGTGCAAAGAATATATATGCAATTTTACATTATTCAAATCCTAAAGGAATTTTATTACAGAATTATATAACTAGCACAGAAAAATTACTATACTTCTTCACAACAAACCCTTCACTTTTAATATGCTGGTACTAGTGCAAAATAAATGAGGTTGTAACTATTGTGTCTGTTTCTGGCTGAATGGACATTTCTAAGCACAGAATGAATGGAGTTCATTTAGAGGTCTTGCAAATGGACTCGGACTCTTTTCATGCATAATGGGTTTCAGTAAGAACATTTAGGACAAACAACTTTTTTTTTTTTAATTTAACCCTTTAAGTTAAAGGGAGAGAATGGTTAAGAAGGAAAAATCAGAATAATTTTGTTATTGTTCCCCATTCAGTGATGGCATGCACACTTATTACACAAGAAATAAAGACAGCAAGCTCAATCTGGAGGAAATTATCTTAATTTCTATGTCTAAAAATGAACTACAACAGTCGTAGTACACTACACAGTAATTAAAAAAATCAACAATTATTTAATATTACCACTTTGCAAGACAACTTAATCATGAACAATAGGTTATTAAGTTAATTATGCTACTAATATAACACTTCTAGACTTTAGAAACCACAGAAACTTTTCTTGTATTTACACATGTGATTAAAGGAGTTACTAGTCATAGATCCAGAAGGATGACAAAAGTGAAGTGACTGAACTTTATAATTCTTTTCCTACTAGAAATTCAAACAATGCTATTTGAACACATTAACATTCTTATACGTTTGGGATTCCCCTTTGCTCATAGAGATGTAATTCACACTGTACATATATATTTAAAGACAGAATCTAATAATGCATTTAGTATGAACCTGCACCCTTTCCATCTCCTTCCCGTTTCTAAAAATATTTAATATATTTTGCCCTAGAATTTGCTGATAAGAAACAGGAATTCTTTTCAAGAAACTATGTCAAATATAAGTTAGTTTGGAAAAGCTTCCTATTTTTTAGCTAGTATTTTAACTTGCTTTCTAGGGAAACAGCAACATTACTTCACTGACTGAACTAAGCCAAATTTGACAGCTTGCAAGACAATTACATTCCTATGGATTTTGTGAAAAACTGGTGGTTGTAAGGGACAAGGATAATGCAGTGAAAATATGTATAGGTCAGAGGACACAAATGCATGGAAAGAAAGCTTAATTGGTTACACTGTTATTTTGTCACAGTTACTCATCACTTTCTTGGTGACTTGAAGAACACTGTCATCTAAAAGGGAGTGAGGGAATGCTCTGACAACTCATAAAATGATACAACTATTATTAGAAAGGCAGACTCCTGTTCACAATGCATTTGCTACAGGGGAAAAAAACCCGACATGCCAATCAGCAACACCACCCCCAACCCCTCAAAAACAGAAAATCAGCAACATCCCCACCCCTGACCCCACCAAATATGTAAAACAAGTAACAAACCACCCACTATCCCCCCTCCCAAATTTATGCACAACCTCAGCTCTCAGCCTCATTAAACTTTCTGTTCTCTCTCACAAAGCCGTAAAACTACAGAGACTGATCCAAAGTACCAACAGTTTTTCAAAACAGAACCAGGATCTGCTTTCTCTCCCTGCTTTCTCCCTCCCTTTGTGGCAAAGTGTCATCTTCTTTGTGAAATGATTATTCATTTGAATATATAAAAAATGTTCAGTGATATGAATAACTTTGGCTATCTGAATTCAGTGGAATGACATTAGGAAAGTTCCTGCTGGTGAAACCCTGACCAGAATATTTAGAGATCACATCAGAGATTAATGACCTTCTGACATCAGTATTAAAGAGTTGACAAAGGAAACACCTGTAAAAATACAACTCCTTGCTGATTTTTTTATCTCCAAGTAATCACTCAAAAACTCTCAAAAGCAAAAGCTCAAACACTCTTTTGTCAACTTTTACACACCCATTGTGTATACATGGTATTGTATACCATACCAGGTTTGAAATACCTGGTATTTCAATATTACATCAATATAACACATCTAATGAAGATATTGAATTTTTTGGTGTTCATATAGTTTGATTTCCTAATTATCTCATGAGCAAATGTGATGACAAAACATAAAATGGCCATACATAATGCAAAAGAACATATAACACATTTCAAGGTTAATTGTGAATGCATTCACAAAACCACATGCCTCTTCTATGGAAAGGCTCAAGGACAGACAATCCTCACTTGCTGTACTTGCTGTCTGTCTTGTATCCTCCTTCTGATTTTGCATTCATATGATCTTCTGACAAGCTGACTCAGATTGTTAAATGGCCAAAAAAAGAGAGTAGTTTCAGAATTATTCATGAACCTGAATAATTCCTCAGAGAGGAAAACCCACTAAATTTCAGACAAGGGATGGAGCAAAACAAGTTCTCCATCTAGCAGCAGCAGTTTAATAATTTCATTTAATAAATGCTTTTATTCAAATTAAAAATCACAGTTGTGTCCTAGCCAATCAACAAAGGATCAAAAAGATCTTCTCCATGAACTTTTCTCCTGGAGCCCTTCTTTCTGTTACATTTCCCAACACCATCCTGACAGCTGCTCTCAGACAAGCCCATAATGTCACACTAATTTTCTATTACCACAGCACTAGACCCCAAGTGTTCTTACTGCCCTAGTCAATTGCCACAGTTTTACCCTAACAGGGTCAGTTACCCTGAAAATCCTACGCAGCATCTGGTGACAAAGTATTCAAGGATCCTCTCTCTTTCTGGAGTGTGCAGCAGGTGAAACTAAACCTCGCTATGAAGTTACTACACTCTACAATTTTCATACTAGAGACTATTTCAAGGTAACAGATCCAAATTTAATAACAATTACTTTTACAAAGTAACTTGGATGTTTTATTCAGAGTACAAGACTAGCACTCAATGTGTATATAAAATAGGGCAGCTACTCCTGAGGGAATGGAGCTGATGGAGACAATGGGTTTCTGGAAAAACTGGTAGAACACCATCAACAATAATTGAAAGACACTAAGCAGATTCCCATTATATAATCAATGGTTTATAATTGGTCAGAACAAAAGCAGCACAAAGGTTTATCTAAAACCCAGTCATTTAAGGCAAGTTTCTCTTGCCTCTGTAGAAGTTATTTGGATTATGAATGGTTTAAGTACTTCAGTATGTAAGTTTCACTTTGGTAATGTTCTCCTTCTTATTCTTTTGTTTGCTTGTTTATCTGCTAAATATGATCCATTGCTTAGTGCAAAGGTGTTAGTCTGGGACTGTTTTACCCCCCTGCAACTCAGAACTCACTAATAGAATTCAGTAACACGAGCAAAAAAAGTAAGCAAGCATGATTTTAAACTCTGCAATTCTACTCTGGCAAGTCTGCACAGGCACCAAGATACAAAATGCAGGAATACAGCCTTGCCTCAAGGCAAGAGGGTAGGAGAGAGCCATTACGTGTTCATTATGTATCCAGGGAAAGGGAAGCCAGAATTGCTGGTTTTCTCTCTTCCTGAGAGGAAGGAAGAAATGGCAACGAGCCATTGTTGACAGAAGCACTCTATTCCCTCCGTCCCAAAGAGGATACAAAGGATATTCAGATCATCTACTGTAAAATGACCACACATTTCTTGTTCACTGACCCACCATTTATCTCCTCAGAACCTTAGACAGAGAGTAGGTGCAAGAGTAACTTCTCAGAATGTCTCACAGCAGTCCCAGAAAGTCTGCAAGTGGCATCTGATATCAGTGGGATGCTATTGCTCTGATATGGCACCAATTCACTAATGGATATGTGGCAGCACAAATAACTATCACCCCAAAAATGCAAATTTTTTGTTTCAGCAATAGTAAAGAGATCCCCACTGGAAAAGTGCCAGCTATTTAAATTATCCATCTGTAGTAGTCAAATATTTAAATCATGCAGAATCTATCAATAAAATCTGGAAAGAGACCTGTGCATTTGGAAGGTAATTATGAATGTATAATTCATATAGAAATTTCATAAGCAGAGCAGCAGCACACATTTGTTTAAATGCCTTTACAGACAGACTGCCAAATCTTGAAGCCTTTCTTTCACTCCACACTTTCCCACCACCGTGAGAACTATTTCTCATTAACAACCAAATTGGTTTCAGATGCTCTGCTATAAGATGTTACCTTAGAAACCATTTGGTAAAAGACTGTGGCTTCCTTCCATAGAAATCTCAAGCAGTGAAAAGGCAGATTTTCTGGCATAAATCAAATCCAATTTCTAGGGTTCACTAAACCTTTTCTCCTCAGAATACTGTTTTGTGACTAGATCTTAGCAGTTAATAGTGCGCAAAGAATTGCTGGTGTGAACCACTTTAATTTTTTTTATTCTATTTCCTTCTTAACTCAATTGAAATTACTTCCAATACTTACCCTACCTTGATAGAACCTTTAACTTCATAACTATTAAGGATGTTTACTATGTGCAGCAAATAAACAGACAGAACAAAAATATTATTTGCCTTCCTTTTTAAAACATGTCCTTAGACTATCTGATAAGGTTGACACTAATTAATTAACATTAGACATTTGGAGATACATTACAAATGAGACAAATACTACAAATGAGACAAACCCATGACAAATTTTTTCTCCTCTATAAAACTTCCACAAAAAAGAATGATCAAAAGAAAATAAAATACTAAGCCCATATTCTGTACTTAATTAGAACATTATCAAAATCATTCCTGCTGTGAAAAGTTGACTTAAAAAGAAATTATATAAATAATTTATGATTACACATAGCTAACATCCAATTATGTAGAGGGACAGCAAATTTAATATGTGTAGTTGAACGTGAGACCAATAATTCAGAGCCACTCTAAAATACTGTAAAGAAAATATTATAGGGAAAATTATAAAGAGAACTGTGATTTCTAGTGCCTCATAGCTTTACACAGTGAAGATGTACGTACAATAATTACCATTGTGACATCCTAATTCAAGCTGATGGGTAATTTCTGACATCATACCAGTGCCCTTTACTTGCAAAGTGCACTTGTGAATGCTGACAGATCCTCCTCCTGCAGCAGCATGTGACACTGCGAGGGCTGAGACCCGCGTGTCCCACTGCTAACTAATTGTGTCCATGAGCTCCAAGGACAGCAACAACGCTTAGAGCAAACTGAACTGAACTTCTGATTAAGTGCTTATTTTCCCCCACATCATCTCAAGAATTTATAATGCATTTTCTAAAAGTTTCTGGGACAAATAACATCTCCTCTAGTCCCTCCTCTCACACTGCACATTCAGCCTTAGAATTTTCCGCATTAGAATGCAAAGCACCTCCATTCAGGCACTAAGAATGACAAACAGACCTTCAAGTTATGAAACTACTGCAAAGCCACAAAGAGGGCTTTCCCCCTTCCCTCCCTCCTTCCCCTTTAACAAGGATTTTGTATGTGCTGTACTTTGCATAAACATTAGAACTGAAGAGAGTTCAGGAATTAGTACCTCTCTTCTCTCCATTTGGTGGCATGAGGAACTACTGCAATTCAGGTTACAGCAGCATGTGACATCACCATTCAATGCTGCCAAGCTCTGGCAAAGAAAAAAAGGTATGATGACTAAAATCTGCTGCATGAAGGTTGAAAGATAAAAGCTTAGCTTTCTCTTCCCTCCCTCCCTAAAGTCTGATATAATTTTTTTACACTAAAGAAACACGCTGAAATACAAAAATTACATATACTGGAGCTTGCTTCCATGTTAATTTCAAACTGCTTACAAATCATTTGTTCTTCTCTTGGGCAATTAGGCTTGTAACGTTTAAGAGTCCTAATGGCAAAGAAAAGTTATAAGCATACACATGAAGCCTCTGCTTATACTGGTAGAAGTTTTAATTATTAAACAGTGGTAGAAACCTAAATTGATTTATTACTTAGACTTAGTGAAGGACATCTACAGTATAAGAAAGCAGAGACAAAGCAGCACCTTCCCTCAGAAAAAAAAAAAAGGAGAATATTTCTGTACTGAATAGATGTAAGCAAAAGTTGGCCCAGCATTTTGCCCCAGATATATTTATTAGTACCCCTTTAAACCACACTTGTATAGCATTCAGTCTTTTTTAAGGAGTAAAACAGCACCTGGCTGGAAGGAGGTGAAGCCGGAGGAAAGCAAGGAAGGCAGGAGCTCAGCAGGTTTAGTCAGACTGGGAGAGGACACGGCTTTGTCCCACTGTCTACAAACACCCAGCTGCCTGGGATATGGCCACATTCCGTACAGGAGAGAAGTTAAATATCTGGAGGCCCTCAAAGATCAAGTACAACTTCTCAAGGTCAGATCTACTGAAAAACAGGATGAATTGAGACAGAAAGATTTATAAAGGTGGCATTTTGTTCATCACAAGAGCCTATTAAGGCAACTTGGTAACCATGGGTGAGAAGCAGAGCCTCAAGAGAATAAAAAAAAAAAAAAATGGTTGAGACATAAAGGGAAGAAATAAACAGCCAATTCTTACTACAGGATAAGATTAATAGCAGGGAGTGCCATAGCTCTTGGTACCAGGACCACTGTTCCATAAATTTCCTTAAGAATCAAAGCCACGAAGAAACAGGAGTCATGAATTTAAAAAAAAAAAAAGGCAGTAACAGTAGAAAATGAAAAAATGTGAAGGCTTGACTCTACTGCCATTGAATTGAAAAGAAAAATCTCATTTTATTCCAGTCCAGCAGGATTGGGCCTTTTTTTGACCACAGATAAGTTTAAGAATGAGAATAAGCAACTCTAGGATTAATAATTAAATAGTAGGTAACTGGATTAGTAATACATAATGGAATGCTAAAATACTTCCATTCAGCATTAAGATTTGAATTTATGTAGCATTTTGATGAAAAAAAACCCAACAAAACCTGATGCAATGAAAGCAGAGCAATCTGATTCTGTGTGTTTTGCCAGGAGGTCTATTTGTTGTGAAAAGAACTGGGAACAATACAGTAAGTCCTGAGTGGTTGCAATGCAAATGATGCAATGTCTTCATGCAATCAGCAAAATAAAGATGAGTCAAAACTTAGTTGTACGATTTATTTACTTAGACAAGGGTACAGCAGAGTATCAGGAACGTTATCTATGAAACACCCTGAAATGAGGACAGAGATATTAATGGTTTCCCTTGAGTCTGGAGGAACTCTGTGTGTGTATTACCTTCCTCCAGGCTTCGGCTGTTTGATCAGAAGCTGCTCAGAGCTGTACCTGACTGCCTTCCCAGTTACAGTTCCTACAATAATGATGCTGGGCATTCTTCAATGACCTTCTATAAAGAACATTATTACTAATGATAAAATACTCACTGTTTTTGACCTGAATAAGGCAAAATGAGTAGAAAGACTTGATTATTTTGTTGCCGCCCCTTCCCAAACAAGCATGCAATTAATTTTATTTAATAGGAGCGTATCATTAGAGGCCTTTTTATCTCATCAAGTTGTTATTAATTCTAGCTGTCCCAAAGATTACATAGACAGCAACATTACATGAAAAGATTCTCTATATTTTTGGTATCATCTGCACATCTCTTTAAGAAATCACTGGCTACTTGACCAAGCCACCTGAATTTAATTATTACTGTCCCTAAAAAAAACCCAAAGAAAACAACAAACACAAATTAACAAAGAAAAACACACACACTCACACAAAACCCTGTCCTAATGGGAATATAACTGCCATATAAAGGGGATGAGGAGAGTTTCAATAGAAAGTACCAAAACAATCCTGAAGAGATGTCAACCATTCAGGACATGAGCTTGACAAAGGTCCTAATATTTCAGTTACAGGAAGAAAAGCCCTTGTGCTACTGAATCAAATGCTAGAGAGAGTGGCATTTTCACTCCTCAGATTTAAAAAAAAGGAAGTGACAACTGCCTATGTGAGAGTTTCCTACTTAACAGAAGTAAGCATGAACAGTTCAAATTATGCATTTTCCTTCCAAAACCTGACAAGGATGATTCTGTGTATGCCATTTGAGAAGTGATAAGTTCTGCAGTTAAGAAACTGTAAGAATATAACTTTCTACTACAGCACAAAGTCACCAACAGATTCTCAGACACATGTAGCTCCTATGGCAAAGTATAACTACATCTGTAACTTCTAAACAGTGTCACATTTTATTTCAGTTATTTGCCACGGACTTCTAAAACACTGATCTTATTAGCAAGATAGTGAATGCGTCCTTTTTCTAAGGCAATCTACAGCCACTGTGAGGTAATGAACTCTCTGGAGCATAGATTTACACTTGAGACAAGTATTAGAGCCATAATGCCAATTCATTTTAGATTTAAGCCTACTACAGTGGAAAACAGTCTTTATAAAGGTGTAAATTGACCATAAATACACCTGACCCTCTGCACATGAATAATGTTGGCTAACACCAATATGAAACATAAAGTTACCAGCAGTTTTCATAATCATCCAATAAACAAGGTGCAGATTATTTTCATCTGCTAAAACTTCAGCCATACAACATATGTCTAACATAAAAGTGAGCTGCCTTATAATAATTGCTTGGTGTCTCAGGAAAGGCAGCTTGTTTTACCATTGCTAGTAGATGGGTCTTTTTGCCAGACACAAGACACTAAGAATATGCATCTAAGTAGATATGAAACTTTGGATGTACACAAGTTGGCACGTTATTCCAAGTAACCCTTCAGACTAACACAAATTTTGCATACTCTGTGGCCTTCTCTGGTGTAAAAATTTGTCTTTCTCACTAGAGATTTTAATGGAAATGCATTCTTCTCACTAAGAACAGTTTCTGCAAGAGCACAGAACCCCAGACAGAGAATACTAATCTAAGGAAAGCCTTAACCTCCTTCCCCCTGTCTTCTCTTTTCCATCAAACTTTGACCAACTTACTGAACTTCTCTACAAATGACAAATTACCTGTGGCATGGAAACCCATTAAAAAAAAAGGAAACCAAAGCAAAAAAAACCCCACCATCAGAAATATCTTTTGCTAACTGAAGCTTGAACAGGAAGAAGAGGTATTTTTGACGGAATGCTATTCCAGGGTGTTGTTGCACTCTCTTGAGTTACGTGTTCTGGCTAAGAAACACATTACCTGTTTTCTAATTCAGCTCTCAGATACCAGAAAAGGGGTTTCATCACTTTGAAATAACTTGCAAAGCTATCTGAGCTGCCTTCCAGGTGACACAACTGGATAGTTGAAACCATCTTTATGCATATTTACCTCTCTGAAGCTTTTAGAAAGATTATCCAGCATCAGAAGCAATACCCGTAGCTAAAAGTTGTCTTTGAGGGACCAGATAACAATTAGGCCTGCATGTTTAGAGGGATAAGAAATGACAAACAAATCTTAAATCCTTCAGAAAATGCATTCTCATTTAAGAAAGTCTGCCTCTACATCATATCCATGTAAACTTTTTGCACTGCAAATATTAGTTAATGCAGTAAGACTGTAACAAAAATAAGCCATTAATGTGGAAAAGAGAAGTTAAATGAGAACAGCTACCATAAAGGTCCCATGGGCTGCATATTGTGGTATTTATAGCTTGACCACAAACACAAGTGGGGCAAGTCTTCACCTTTTTTTTTCTCCCTTCTTTTCTTAAATTCTTTTTGCAGCATATTTCAAGGGTTTCTTAAAATGACCTGACTGGTTCCTATCTATTACACAATCCTCAAAGATCTGCAGCCTGTATAAAGCAATATGTAAAGTGTTACTCTAGCAAGACAAGTAAGTGAAATCAAAGAACCAGATCCTGCTCATGACAACACCACCACTGTAAGTCAAGGGAAGTTATTTGAAAGCGAAGAGAAGCTCCTGGAAAGCCATACCTGGCAGAAATTACTGGGCCAGAAAAATTCAGACTTGATTTTCTTGTATGCCACTATCCATTTACTGTGGTATGAGTTCAGGTGTAACAACACACTACTCAGAACTTTCCAATACAGCAAAAGGACAGGGAGCAGCTATTGGGTGGAGAGTATAAAGGAGTCTTTCTGCAGTTCATGTCTGCTTTCTAGTCAGTTTATTCTTCCTGTAATCCAAGAAATGTATTACACCCTCCAATAAAAAAAGGTGGTTCTGTAGACGGTCTGAAGCACAGTTCAGCATATACTGAAACAATGGACATAAGACAACCAAGTCCATTCTCCAAAAGACTAGCTATATTATGTTTTTTGATAAAAAAAATCTCCAAGAAAAGTAAATGGGCAGTAAGTGTTACAGGTTAAAATAATAATTTAAACAAAAAAAAAAAAAAGAAAAGGAAAAAAAAGTAGTCATTTTTGAACAACATAAGCTATTTTGCTCACTACATAGTGACTGTGTAAGAGACAGCTGCATCAAATACTCATCATTATCAACCACCATTCCCTTCTGCCTCACAGATGCTGAGATTCCTACACAGGATCTCAGTTCAACAGGTGCAGTAAGGTTAACTCTGTCATGAGAGTCTGCTCTAAAGAAGAGTCTGCTCCCGAGCCTCGTAAGAAAACACAAACCACCAAACCACCGCACATGGCCCGGGGTCAGGTGGGAGGGGAGCGGTGGTGTTGTGCTGCGAGCACACCGCTCCCCAGCAGGCCTAGCTGGTCGCTTTTGGCAGGAGCACGAAGCTTCACCCGGCAACACGGGGGCTCTCGGAGGAGCACCGGGCCTGCCCGGCAGGAGGCTCCGCTCCGGGCTGCCCTGAGGCGAGTCCGGCTGCGGGCCAAGGGCAGCGCCGAACCTGCAGAGCCGGCCAGGCCGGGCCCCGGGGTGACCCCCGCCCTCTCACAACGCCTCTGGAGGGAGGCGGGCTCTGGGCGGGCCCGCCGCCACTTACCGAGCCCCAGCACCGGGATGCTGTGGCCGCTGGCGACCAGCACGGCGGGGACACCGCCCGGACCGGGCTTGCTCGCCACTGCCATAACCCGGCTGCGACCCGGGACTACAAGTCCCGGCGGCCCCTGCGCCCCAACGGCGCCGCGGGCAGCCGGGAGCCGGGCGAGAGGAGCCGGGAAACGAGCGGCTAACGAGGAGCCGGGAGTCGGGAAACGAGCGGCCGGGAGCCGGGCTGTCCCCGGACCTGGGGCCGGGTCCCGGCGAGCGGAGCGGCGTACGGAGCCCCGGCTGACCCCGCTTCCGTTTCCCCGCTGAGGCCGGCGGCGGCTCGGGCGCGCTCCCCGAGCATGCTGTTCCTGGTGGGGCTGGGCCTGGGGGATGCCAAGGACATCACGGTGAAGGGGCTGGAGGCCGTGCGGCGCTGCCGCAGGGTGTACCTGGAGGCCTACACGTCCGTGCTCACCGTGGGCAAGGAAGCGCTGGTAGGTCTGGCCGCAGGGCCCGAGGCCTCGTGCCAGGGGCGTGCTGGGGCTGGTGGGTCCGTGGGAGAAATCAGCGGTGCCCGCTCTCGGGAGAAATGTGTACGTGAGCTTCTCATACTGTGTTTTGTAGGAGAAATTGTTTTGCTACCTTTGCAAGAAGACTGCAGCAAAAATAAAATGTTCCTTCTTACAACTGTTGGCACTAGTTTTCATCTTAAAACCTACCAGTATGTTCAGACCCTGAGATACTGGACGACTTGGTTAGACGGTGTCTAATCCGCTTAAAAACAAAAACAAAAAAACCGCCCAAAAGTCATACCAGAAAAATACATGTGTTGAAGCCCTACACCTCTGTATCAGCCTGAAGTGTTATGACATGCCTGCTGGGAATAACAATTTGATTGTCTCACGTTTCCACGTGGGCCAAGGTGCCTCACCATGTTGTGATTCCCAGAACAGGCCCAGTTTTAAGGCAGGGATGGGCTGTTGGACAATGTGGAGATAAACTTTTCATTAGGAAACATGCCTCATGGGAGACAAGGGCAGTAAGTTTGCAAATCGTAGCTCTGAGGAATTCGTAGATGGTCACAGCAAGATGAAGTTTAATGTTGAAATAACACCAAAAAATAGCGTAGCTGCCCACAGACCAGAGATCTTGCCTCTGAATAAGCTGATGCTATCTGGGTCTTGGGTGCTCTAAGGCCATAGTGTACCTGTATGCAGAGCTGCATATACACAGAGCATGTGAGACTTAGCTTGTGATCAGCATTACATGGTCTCCATATAGAGGGTAGGCCAGAAGGTTTGGAGCACCTCTGGTTTATCTGTTGTATGAAGAGATGCTCTGTGGTTTATGTTTCTTTTCAGTACAGTGAAGCAGTCTAAATAGTAGTCAATCCATTCAAAACAAAAGGTTCTTTGTGGTTGTTTGATAGCTGGAAAACTGCTAAATGGAAAGGATTACTTGAAGATTTTTACTTTTCAAAACAACCATTTGCTCTCAGAAGAAAAATTAATGGATTCCTATCCATCTGAAAATAAAACACTGAATAATAGGAAAATGCTGACGATTTTTGATGTGGTTGTTTTGGGTTTTCTTGTCATATATTTCTTACTGTTTTAAGTCTTTTGCAAACCTTGAAATGCAAAAGATGAGATTACTGGGAAAAAAGATCAATAAAAGCAAAGTAAAAATGCTGTCTTACCTAAAACACCTAAGAGGGAATATAGGAGTTAATAACCAAGTGTTTATAATACAGCCTGGTTTACATACAAGTGACAATGCTGAATAGTTTATTTACTAATCTGAAGGTCAGTCTCTCCTAAGCACCACGTAAAGTTAGAGGAAGATTCTCCAGAAGTAAAGAGCACATCTTTGCCTGCAGAGATTTCCCAGAAATCCTCCTGTGTTGGTGGTATCAAAATCAGGTCATAAAATTCAAATGACAAGATTTGCTTGTTTATTGGGTTGGCCTAAAATGTTTGTTAAAAGTTACTTGATGTCGACCATCTAAATTGGCCCTGAGTTTGGTGAAAGAACTGTTTGGATCCAGTGACCTCCCAATGAGTCTACATATTACTTTATGTATATTCTCTACTTAGCATGCTTTGATTAGTATTGTGGAGCAGTCTCAAAGTATGCAAATAGATTTCCTTGGATGAAGCCAAACTGTGTGTTCCTGGGGCTGCGCCCAATCTGCTCTGGAGCATGCATTTGCTCACAGTGCTGGGCCAAAGCCAGCCTGGTGCAGGGGCAGCCCATGGAAAGGGGTGTGTGGTGGTGTTATGGAATGCTGTGCTTTACAGACCAGCTCCCCTTGTGCTGATGTGCATCTGGGCTGAGGTGATGAAAACCTAATGAAAACCAGTGGGGTGTCAAAATTTGCTGTAGTGGGTTTAGTACAGATCTCAGCATTACTCCAGGGTGACTGTCAATGGTTCCAAATCACAGATGCAAGATTTGCTTACACATTTATTTGGTCCCCTCTCTGTTGAATCTGTACAGGTTGCACTGTTTCATGAGGAAAATAATATCCTGATTTTATAGAGTTAAGAAAACCTACCCAAAAATGGACAGGAACTCATATTCAGGAAAGGGAATGTAACCTGGTAACAGAGGTCCCATACCTATTACTCTTACTATGGGATGGATTTTTTTTAATGGAAGCACCACTCCCCTTCTGTACAGGTATGATAGTTCTCTCATCAATTCACTGTGTGGGCAAAGAAGTCACAGAAGTCAGAGGCAAACCTTTCTGGGTGATAACTGACTTTAATAGTTTTATCAATTTATTAATATTTGTAATTCCACACAAATTTGCTGACTACTACTTAGAACAAAAATAATTTTCTTGGTCTTTGCCCTGGGAAAGAACTTTAGTCATGTAAAGAGCATGTAAAGAGCATGTAAAATGCATGGTGACACAACATGGCAGATGTTTCAGTATGATCAGAAAACATATTCTAGAACTAACTGAAGTTTCATTTACATGTGTGAATTTGATTCTGGAAACAAAGGTGTTTAAAATGTACAAAGAGACACAATGATTACTGAGCTGCTGAAGAAAAATTAAGAACATGATCAAATACATGTTTACCTGTATACTTGGTAAAGTACTTCTTAAAGAGAACCCAAGATGAAGGATTAATATGAAGTAATTCCTTAGATGTGGTTAGCTAAAATGTACTAAGGAAAAACCTGAGAGAACAGGTTGTGGTGTGGCTACTGTGGTGTTTGTATCTGGTTTGGTGCCAGTATTGTAAGTAGCCTAAGAGCTAGGCTCAGGCTGTGAGAGGGGATGCCTCACAGCAGCAGGTTAAATTTACTCTGCCTGCAGTCCACCCAGGTCCCCTCAGCGTGCAGGTGTGACTGAGCTGCTTGAGGTGCAGCTCCTCAACTGACACAGAAAGCACAGAAAACCAAGTCAGTATCAGGATAAAATTCACATTCACTGATTTTTGTCAGCTCAGGAGCTGCTTTATGGGAAGCTCAGGTGTTCTTGCAAGCAGAGCTGAGGCTCTCCAAGACATGGGGCAGAGTACTGTGGAGAACAATGAAGTTACCTATTCCAGTGTCCATTGGCTGTGTTCCTGTATGAGCTCCCAGAGACATACAAAAACATTTCTAAGTGTCTTATTTTGATGTTTATTATTAATTTCAATTTCTAGGAAGAATTTTATGGAAAAGAATTGATTTTGGCTGACCGAGAAATGGTGGAACAAGAAGCAGATAGCCTTTTAAAAGAAGCTGATGTTTGTGATGTTGCATTTCTTGTGGTTGGTGATCCTTTTGGGTAAGACAGAGCAACATTTTAATTCCTGCTGTAGCTTCACTTTTTTCAATAGGAAGAAGCCAACTATGTAACTGTAATTCTTTATGAGGAAACTGGTTTTCAGACCAGAAACACTTTTTATGTCTGTATATTCCTTATTGTATTAAAAATGTACATACGGTTGTCTACACTTTATCTTACTTCGGAGTTTTCTTGCCCAGATGTCCATTGCAGATAGGAATGTGGACTCTCCAGGATGTATGAATCTTTCCTTATGCAGATACTTATAATTTCATTTGTTATCATTCTCTGTGCTGCCATTTATAACAAATGCTTTGCCTCATGATTTGTCTGCTAACAGAAGAAATCCTAGGTTATCACATTAATAAGAAATGTGCTGTTTTGGGGAAATATTCTTTTAGTTGCTGTTTGTACTTAAAACTGCAGCTTTTATACTCAGTTTAGAATCAATACAGATTATTGGTTGTATCATCTGCTTTAATATATGCTAGTTTTTAAAATCACTTATGTCGCTATAAATGTCTTCTCATGTTAGTTTATTAGGCCTTCTGTTTCCACTTTTTATTCCTTCCAGAAAATATAGTCTTTTTCTATGACCAGAAGGATCTCCTTCTGTCTCTTTGGTCAGGCATCATCAATCTGTAATGTTAAGCCATGCAGAAGAGCTTTTTGTCTCCAGCTGGTAATGCAAGATTTATACCACAGTGCTAAGGGACACAAGAAAAATGAAATCTGAGCATCTTATTTGTGAGGGAAAAAATGGAGTTTATGAAAAAAGAAGTAATGTGCACATCCGTCAAAAGCGGATAATTTATGTAAATACAGGTTGAAGGCAATTGGCAAGAGAA
This sequence comes from Hylia prasina, assembly GCA_013397195.1. NCBI lineage: Eukaryota > Metazoa > Chordata > Aves > Passeriformes > Sylviidae > Hylia > Hylia prasina. Next base: position 1,186,831 of record VYXD01006830.1, read on the forward strand.
TATTATATTAAACTAATTATGGGCAGATGACCCTGTATTTCAGAAATATTAATTATACTTGCAGTCCATGTTTACATTAAGACTAGGATTTGTGCAGAGTGTGGAGCCACATTCTCTGTACTCTTGTGCTCTGACCCACTGACTGATACAAGCACACAAGATGAAAAAAACAAACTACATGGATTGAAATGTAGCTGCTACTTGTAAGCAGTATCCTGATCTGCCTCAGTTATCATTAGTTTCTGTGTCAAAATACTTCAGTTCTGGTTAACATACTATGTAATTGTTAAAAACTACCCCTTTTTTTTTTAATGAGTTGCTTCTCTCTAAATGTTTGTGTTCTTAGCTCTTACTATTGCAGCTAGAACTGCTGCTACACTCACAAAGAACCCTAAGGATTTAGGGACTTGTGAGGTTACTAGGACAGAGTATGAATGTTTCTGTCCTAAGAGAGGCCAGAGGGGAGGAGGATAGAAGCCACTTGCAGCTGATCACAAACTTTCAAGTGTATTTGCAGGTGAGCACTTGGCAGCATCCTCACAATTCTCTGCAAGTTTTTATCTGTGGATGTGGTAACACCCATGGATGTACTACAAGAACCTGACAATTTTAGTGCAATGAGAAGTCCACCACTCTAGGCTGGTGTTAACATTCATATTCTTACTACCCATAAAACTTAACGTCTGTATCAGTGACAGAAAATACTGCTGTGGTTTTGGCTGTGGATGGATGACTCCATGAAACTTTTCCTGGTATTAGCTCATAAGGGCACTTCTGCCTTTAGCTACAGTCATTACAGACAGATCTACTGGGAGAAAAAAAATACTGGCTGGAGCAAATTTCAGTGAATAAAGCCAGCTGATCCCTTGGTCAGTATTAGCATAACCACAAAATCCTCCAGTGCTCCTTGTCCTTTGTATGTGCAGGGAATAACACAAGGCTGTAAAACCAGTCTCCTCTTCTCTTAGAGCAGACATTCTTAAATCACTTTGCTTCTGGAAGTCAGGAGCAATGTTTGTGTAGTAACTAAAGTGTTGGTTCAGATCACTTTAGTGCCTTCTCCTAGGTCTGGGAGCCTGTTTGTTATAAGGGTTTCGGATTTCCCAGATTCACATTCCTCATTTTTTTTTCTTCCACTGAAATTGATTTCTTTTTTAAAATATTGATCTTTACAGCCTTCCCAGTTGCTGCCACATTTATGTTCCAGTCTGAAGCACCTGATCTGATGACTGGATGCTGGTCAGACACACAGCACCAAAATTATCAGGCTAAAACCAGGGGAATTCTGTTAGGGTAACTGAACAAGGTCAGGGTGAAAGCAGTTTTCCTAGTTCATTGTTCTGATGGCCATATGTTATTTATTTCCTTCCTTCTTTGGAATGGCTACACAGAAGTGTGTGGTGCGTCTTGGGAATGAGATGTCCAAGGTCATTGATCAGGTTTGATAAATTCAGGCAAGGGGTAGGTGCATTTTCATATTTCACATACATGTAAGCATACATACAAGCAAAATACATACGTAACCATTGTTACAGTTCAAATATTTACTCAATGTGTATGTACTGACCATTTTAGAAAGGCTCTAATCTCAACTGCTTAACTTAATAACCCAGTAATTCTTGCAGCAGTCAATCACTGCAAGGTGTTTATTGAGCCTTAGACCCAGAGCTGAACTTAGCTCTGTTTGAAACTACAATATTCTTAACTCTTTCCCAATAAACTTGATCACTCAGATTTAGGCATTGTTAATTTGAGTAATCTGGATTAAATATTATGAAAATTGATTCCATCTAAGGATGTTTTTTTCTAAGTAAACGTGCAGTTTACCTCTGTCTGTTCAGAGTTCTTGTCTGAGCGTGGGGCTTTCCTGGCACACACTGGTGCAGATGGGAGAGCGCCTGGCTGTGCAGCCAGTAATGGAATCCTGGAGTTTCGTGGAAGTTTGTGCCAAACAAAGTTGGCAGTTCAAAGCACGTTCAACAGACACCTGCAAAAGACAAAAGATGCATGGGACTTTCCTTTTCAAGTACTTGCCAAGGCTACTTTATAAAGTAACAGTTGTAAACGTGTTACAGTTTTAATGATGCCAGAAACCTGCGAAGAGTACCATACTGAGGAATGCTGGCATTTCAGCTGGGGAGGATGACGTATGGAAGCCTTAATGGAGTTTTTATTTTCCTGTAACCACTAGGATACTGTTGCCATTTTGCCACCTCTGCATTGTCCTTGTTGTGAAGGGTTTAATTTTATTTCAAAGCTGTAGTGGTAGTAACACTTGGTAATGTCATGTTTCCAATGTTTAATTCCTTCCTTTTCTTACCACAGGGCCACAACACACAGTGATTTAGTGTTACGTGCAGTAAAATTGGGGATTCCTTACAAGGTCATTCATAATGCTTCAATAATGAATGCAGTGGGCTGCTGTGGTTTACAGGTAATATTTTTGTATATGCATGTATGTTATTTCACAACTGCTAAGCTTAGAATTGGTGAGCTCTTCTACTGCTGTAGCAGTGCATGTTGCAATCCCAGCTTTGAAGGTCTGTACCAACTGTACACTTAATGTTAGAATTTTTTAACACTTCCTTTTAGCATGCCACATGTCAGCAAAAGCCCCTTTCAATGAGCTCATATGAAAATGACTAGAAACACTTTTGTTCTTCTCTGCTTTCTAACTTCCCTCTGCCCCTTTGGTATTTAAAGTTATTTTACAGATAAAGCTTTGCTCATGTTGGCTTCCTTCTACTACTGATAATAGTAATACCTGATAAGTTTATTCTTAAATAAGGTTGTTATCCTGTAGAGAACTATGCTGATCTTGTCATATAAGACATAGATGCACAAGCTTGCATATATGTCCAACTCAAATCATAACTAATTCCAAAGTCTTGAATATGATGCACTCTTTCTCTGATAAATTTGATCTGTATCCACTTGCTGCCCATCTGATGCGGGAGGAGGGATTTGTCTAGCCAAGGACTAGTAAAACAAATGACAGTTTTTGTGCATCTTGAATAGCTAAAGTAGAAAACGTCTGGTGTTCCCCAAGAAAATACTTCCTTTTACACATGTCCAGGTCCATTATTACTTTCACTGCATGAAAGTATATTGTGGCAGTGTATAAATCATAACTAATCGCATATAAATCAGATGACACTTCCCCCTCTTGTTTTCATTCATCACTTTAACATAGAAACTGCCCTCTCAAGGTTCAGAATGGTTCTCTATGTATGGGACCCCTAAGCCCACTTTACAAAAGCCAAAAGCAAGCACAGGAATGTAAATGTACTACATACAAATTGGGGGTTTGAACAAAAACTTCCCATCACTGAAGGAGGAATTCCTTCCTAGCAGAACACAAAAGAACACAATTACCTGGTACCCTCAGATTTCCACTGACTAACTCCAATACTCCAAACTCCATTCAAATAATAATGCTGGCCAGCAGCAGAAAATCTGTTGCAATGAGTTTGGGTATTTTCTTTGATTTTGAGTAGAAATCTGAGTGCCCTGTCTGACCTGGCTCAAAACCAGTGCAGTGACACCTGGCTCGTTAGCTAATGCTAAAGGGAATGCTGTACATCACTCACAGTCTTTATAATTCTTCTTGTGGGCACTTTCTTAGTGATACCTGCCTATTGCTGCAAAACGTGGGAAAAATTATCTTTTAGGAAGGAAATAGACTTCTTGGTGTCTAAAATCTACATGCACAGTGAACAGAGAGCAGCTGTCGCATGACTGCACTTACTGGGTGGGTGAAACAAGAGTTGTGGCTGGGGCTCACCCTTCCCCTTTTGGTGGTGCCAAGTGTGCTTCTGCTGTCAGGCTGTTGACAAGTAGTTTCTACTACTTGCTGTCTTTTTTACTGTTCTCTGACATTCGTTAGGAAGGAAGATGCAAGGCCCAAAGAGTTTTTTTAAGTTTTCTGAAAGTTTGTTTCCCTCACAATTCAGCCAGGCGTCAGAAGGAGGAGTACAGAGCTTTTAGGTTACTTGGAAACCTAACGTGACTATACTATAAACAGTCCATAAGGTTATTCACATATGCAGAGTTTTGAAGATTAGATTGCTGTTTCCTTATCCCATGCTGAAGGGAGCAGACCATAAAGGAAGTGTGATGTTATTAACTCTGGCATTAGTCCCCTTTTCCATTCTGGCTTGGGAGGGGCTGCCTTCTCCTAAGTCAACATTCCTGTTGTCATATAAGGAATTTTAGGAAATAGTGATTGTATTACCAGTCAGAATATAACCAGTTGTATGTTTAACTCCTGATTGCTCCTTATTGGCATAAACAGCAAATGAGGTGTATCCTACAAAAAAGCAGCCTTTGATTAACTTGTGTTGTGTTGGAAGTTCATAGTTTCTTTCAAAAGCTTTTAAGTTCATGGCTGTCTCCTGCCACCAATTTAGTTTTGGAGTTACTGTGTCTCAAATGGTAAAGTTCCTGTCAAGTAGAGGAGGGATTCCTCTTTTGCTTCACCACAGAAAAGGCTTTGCTTTTTTTCTTGTTTTAATCTGATTGTGATACAAACCCTCTCTCTTTCTTAGCAGAGAAAAACAGGAAACACCTTTATACGCCGTTCAGAGAGCCATGTGCGTAGTGAGCTGGAACTGCTGATTAGGCTTCAGTGAAATGCAGCTACAGCACAGTCTGGTCACAAAAGAACGTCTCTGGTCATCAGAGCAATGTTTCTGTGCAGCCAACAACATTCTGGTACTGTGCAGTTTTCCTGTACAGTGATTTAGTGAAGTTGGTGGAGCATCAGTGATGGTTTATTACCTTCATTCCATCGCTGTAGTTCTTGCCAAATAAAAAAGGGTGCATATCTAATTTCAAACCCTTTTTTTAAAAAATTGTTTTACTCATGTAACAGAATTAGTGAAGCTCTTCTGGAATACTGAAAAAAGAGTGGGGTTTTAATTTTGAAAATTTAGCTTCTTGGAAGCTCTCACAGATTGATAAACTGAGATGGGACAGTATAACTTAGCAAACTGTTAGTCTGACTGTGCATAAGGCTCTGTGATTTGCTGTGCCTCTCTTACACTGTTTTTGCTGTGCTTCACTGTACCAGATTTTTTTCTTTCTAAGGCTGAAGAAGCTGTTTGCCCTTAAAAAGAAATGAATACAGTTATGGGAGAGAAGCCAAAAAAAGTGCTCCTATGTCAGTGTCCTATGGGCATGTTCTCTGCAGGTTCACCTCCCTTGTCTGGAGTCTGCCACGTTGGGTGTATTTGTCACTCTGCCTCCTGCTGTAGTGGGGAACAAGCACCAGTGAGGACACTCAGGCACTTTGGTATCTGCACACACTGCCAGGGAAGCACAGGCTTTATCTGTTCCCACTCTCACTTTTTCAGAACAGGGCTGATTGCTAAGGCTTTTAGCCCTAGAATAAAGAAGCAGGAAACTGAGGATCTGTAATTTGCATATTTCTCCTTCCTTTCTAATCTGCATGACACCTGAGTTGGTTTGGGAAGGTCACTGGCCAGAGTGGTGCTCTCAGGACAGTCTCTCTCTGACCCAGCACTGGTAGTGTGTCCTTGAGGTAGAACTACTGCTGGTTAAACACATCCAGAATATTCTGCATCATGCTCACCTTTGGTGGTGCATGTGAAGGAATGATGCAACTTGAAATGGCTTGAGATCATGGCATTAACATGAAGAAAAATGATTGAGAACTGAAGTGCAAAGCTGGAGGCAAGTCACAGGATGAGATGAAAGGCTAAAACAAGATGCTCATTTCTGAGTGGCACTCGTTTTGAAAGCATTTGGTTGAGTAGCTAGGAAAAAAACATGTTATAACAAAGAGCTACCTTTCTTTTGAGATGTACCCACTTTCCACCTGAACAGCTGCAGAACAAACATTTGCATGTGCCCTTGTTTCTTTCAGTGACACATCTCGGGTTTTTTGTTTGCAGTCCACTTAATTCTTGTAAGACAATTACAGTTATTTAAAAAAAAAAAAGCCTTTTTGCTAGCAGCTGATCACTTAAATGCAAAAGCAATGCCTACTGTGTTATTTTTGAGTTTTTACTGTATAGGTGAGTACATTTCCAATGTCAAGTTGAAAAATCCTACTTAAAGATGAAGCTGAAGGATGCTATAATTAATTACTGTGCTCATAGTATAGTCAAATAGAAACCCTGTAGTAGCTGCAGGAGTGGAGCCTCTGAGTCCCACCCGCTCTGTGTGCCTTAATCTTCAAAAACACTCTTTGCTCTGATAGGAGGGGCTTTACACAAAATGACTGACTGTTAAACTGTTTTTCTGTCACTGATTTTTTTGCAGTTACTCCCAGCTTCTGAGCCTTTAAGAATTTGGCATTTGTTTCTCAAGCCAATTAAAGGTTAAACCAGTGCTAGTCACACTTCATTATTCACAGTTGCTGTCCAGCTTAGTGCCATTTGTCACCAGCAAACATTACCCCAAAACATCTATTTAATCAGGTTGCGGTTTTTGGTTTTTTATTTCTTTTAGATTTCTTCATTTCATATTAGTAACCTAAGTCACCCTCAGGGCAGGAAGGAAACATTGCTTGATATTGATGGAAAGAATCTTAGAAGGTTTTTAAAGATAAGGTGACATTACCTTGGGGGGGTGAATCCTCTCCTGTTTGAGTTTGCTTTCTCAGTATTTTGATAACTGAGAAATACTGCTTGTGTAGTGGCTGTTTCCTAAGCAGATCCAAGAGGCAGCCAAAGCAAAATGTGCTTGTCCCTTCAATTGATTTCATGTGATTTGTCTCAGCTGCCTTCTGAAGCCTGCAGTTACGAGGAGAGGGTTTCCCTCAGCCAAATGTGTTTTCTTCACAGTTCCTTTATCTCTGGCATGTACTAAGGGGACTGGAAGTTTTTAGGACAGCTGGGACAATCTCTTGGCTTGCAGTACAAAAAGGAGTCAAAGTCACATATATGCGAATGGTAAAACATTTCAGTTTCATGTGAAGGTTCTCATGAGAGGCATTTGAAGTAGCTGAAAGTCTGTAGTACTAAATAAGGTAGTGTAAAGGGCTAGAGCTAGGCTTGTGGTTGTTTCATGTGACCAATTCCAAGCAAAAACAAAGATTGAGTGATTCTTGCTACCTCTGTTGACAATCACACTACTTCTTAAGCTGCTATCAAGCAAGTGTATATAATGCAAAGAACAGTAGGAGCCCTTTAATTTCATATATATGGTCTGAAGGGTTGTTAACAGGTTAGGGAGAATAAAGGGAAAATCCTGACTCAAGTTCCTTATCTTTGAGGATGAACATTGCATAGCATCACACAGAACCCCTATGACAAAGATAAAGAAAATATGTCTTAGCTTTTCTGGATATGCTGATTGGGATCTATTGGGAAGTAATCTGGGATAATGCAAGGTGCTCTCCAGCCTCTAAATCATTTGAAGAACAGTCTTAGGGGAAAAAGCCTCTTAGTTCCTACCAGTGGGTTGTGATTAGGATGAGAAGAGTCTGAATTTCTGCAATTGACTTGTGCTGTGAGAGCTCTGTGACCAGAACATAGCTCCATAGCATTTCAGCCCTACAGGGTCTCAGGTATTTGGTTGTGTATGGTGGCAGGTCTAAAGAATGCAGTAACTCCTTTTTTGGGGAAGAACCCCAGACAGGTGACCAGTTCTGAAGCTATTTGAAATGTTAGGAAAGGAGGTAGGTTCATAAGTGAAAAATTGCTGTGTCACCATTGAAGCTGATACAGCAATAATTCTGGGAAAGATGCTGTAAAAATAGATGTCTGTGTTTTGAAATGTTTACTTCTTGGTTTCTCTGCAGCTGTTGGCCAACTGACCTTTAATATTATTTTGCATCTTCCCTCCTGCTTGCTTTAGTACTTTTTAGAAGGGATGGTGGATCTTCCTTTTTCAATTTCCCTATTTAGTCTGAGCTTGTTCCGTCTTTTATGCCCTAAATTTTTGTGGTGAATGACCACACCACTATTTCAAGTGGGGATAATTGATCAGGACAGTTTCAGGTATCTCATATCATTCAGACTGGTCTTTAACAAAGTAACTCAGCAGTTTCATTGGAATTCCACTTTCATATAAAGACTTTCCAAGGTGAGATCATGGTACAGCACTTTTTCTCTCACAGTTCATTCTGGCCTCTCAATTTGCAATCAATTCTGCTTGTATAAACAGGAAATAAAATAAGAAATAGCATTAATAGAAGCATTAAAATGCTAACAGAAAGTTGTCAATCTTTGCACCCGAAGTTGTCAATCATTCATATCATATGTGTAAATAAAATAGGAAGTTTATCTTGTTCTGAGGTGATGTAACTGTGAGTTGAAGAACAGCTTTCTGCAGTATTTTGTGAGGCAGAAAACTCTAGCAGCAGGGCATTGCCTCAGAGTAGAGAGTTCTGGCTTCCTTTACTGACCTGAGCTATTGCATTGCAAAATTTGAGTGCACAAAGTTTTGCTTAAGCCAATTACTACTTGGGGGGAGGGTGCAGAGAAAGGGGTATTTCCAAAGACTGAGGTCTTTCAAAATGACCTTTTGAAACTTTTCTGTGAAGTTTTTGAGCATTGAGGAGAAGGTAAGGAGTTTGCTTTCCAAGCTGAAAACACAAAATATCTGTCCAACCATTTCACTGCGCCCCTTTGGCAGTGAAATTCTGGCACTTCTGTGCCTGAGCAGAATGTAGGCACTCTAACAAATCTGTTCATCAGTGCAAGTGTGATGCCTGAGATGTTTGGGCTTGTACAAAACACACAGTGCCCACTCCTAAACCCCACATGCTTCATGTAGAGTGTAGCACACACAAGCTGGCTGTGAAATTTCATTTGCTGTTGCCTCTTTAGAGCTGCCAGCCACTGTACAGCCTGATCCTGTCTCTGCAAATACACACAGCTCATCATCTTACTGAACTTGTGAACAGTCTCAAAGCATGGCAGTAATCCTTAGTTGTGTTGTAACACTCCTCAGTGAACAGACATGTCAGACAGTTCTATTTCAGTGAAAAGCATGATTCCTGGAATTTTGGGACCCTCTGCAGCCTTTTATGGTTGGTGGAAAGAATGCTTTATAATTTCAGTGGGATTCGTCTTTAGTGGACCTGCTGTCTTCTGTAACTCCTGAATCCTTAAGATAGTAGTGCAATTTTTGGCATTTACTGCTCTCTATGCTGCAAGGCTTTTCTTGAAAGTCAAATACTTCATGCACAAGTTCAAGAGGTCGAAATTAGAACACAGCAGAGGAAACTAAATTAGGAACACATTGAATTCAGCATGAGGCACAGGGAGAGTATTTAAAATGTAAGTTCTGATATGGTCATGTGTTCCTTCTTTAATGAAGGCTTATCCTGGTGAAGAGCAGTTCCTGTGTTTGCTTAAATGTCACACATCTGCAGAGATCAAATACTGGATGAGAAATATTGGTTTGTGTCTGTAGAAGTGTTTGTAAGGTAATTTGTTATAAGTATTCAAGCACAATAGAGGTATCAACTTACTACTTCAGTTCCTCAGCATTCAGACTGGTGGTGTACCAGGGACTTTCCAAAGTAGTATCCTCCCTCTGTAATTCTAAGTAAAAATATGTGTGCATTAGTCCTAGGAAATCTGTTCTTCACAAGTCTCATTTGTAGAGGGGTATAAACTGCAAAAGCATTTCTAGGAGGTTATTAAAATATGCCCCATTCTATCATATTGGTGTAGAAACTACTTCTGTGCTTTCCAGATGCTGAGAACACAGGTGTATTTTTTTGAGATTGTAAGTACAGTTTTCTGTGATATCAATACTTCAATACTTCAGAAGGTGTTCCGAAGGTATTTCTACTGAATAGACAGGCAATTTCCAACAAAAATGATATCCAGGCTTCAGTATTAATGCAAAACCCAGTGAACAAAGGACAGATTACTGAATGACTGGCAGGACTGGTACAAAAAAAGGATAACTTGCTTAACTTCTTGTTGGCAAAGAGGATGGAGAATCTTTGTAATGAGTAATGGAAAAGAGAACGATAACAATCAGAACAAGCACTGTAGGGTATGAAGCTGAATGTCCAACTCATTCTTAACATGTGGCAGAGTGGTTTAGGAGTTCTGATTCCCAACAAAATACCTCTCAGATAATAACATTTTCCCCATTTCTGCACAGCCTTTCCTTTCCTAAAGGGCAGAGGGAAGTTTTTCTTCCTTGGGTTATCAAAACGCCAAAGGGACAAGGTAAGATTTAAGGCTGAGGCCACTTTCTGTCCTGAACAAGGATTGCTGCTTTAGGGAAGTGGCTGCGGTGGTTTCAGGTGCTGATGGGAAGCACCTAGGTTGCTATCAGACATTGCAGCACTTGTGGAAGATTGCAGGAATGCTACCAGGGAGAGTAAAGGTATCTTGCTCCCAGATGCTCTAACAGTGAAGGGGAGAAAGAGAAACTTCTTGTACTGATAGTTTTTCCACAGATTTGGTACAAAATGGAAATGAGTTCTAGCCAGCCACATGAAAAACAGGTAAAGAATAGTTTGATTTTTTTTTTTTCATTTTCCAGAACACAGCCTTGAAATAGCTAACAAGTTACATCAGGAGCAGCTTATTTGGTTCAACCTGTATTTACTGGAAGAACCTTTAGGTTGTGAAATGTACACAGTATATTCTTGTCCTTGTGCTAGAATGAAATACTTAAAAGAGGAAATGTTTTCAGTTATATTCCAGGACTCTTTGAATAAATTATATCAGCATCAATGATTAAAATTTGAACTTTTGAAAATAAACATGTTTCTGCTGTGATTCAAGTTCTTCTCTACCAGCATAAAGGAGTTAAAGCCACAGCCTAAAGCCACAGTAACAGAAGTATGTATAGGGGAATCCCCACATGGCACAGGGCTGCCAGTGCTGCTTCTACACAGGGTCCTCTGCCAAAGCACACACACAGTGCCTTTGTCTCCAGCTGTAGGCTTGGAAAAGCAGTTTTTCCTTCCAGGAGTACAGAGGAAGTGGGAAGGGTAGTCCATGTAGCTGTTGTTTCTCTGGTGGACTTGAGCAGACAGAATATTGGCAAGCTGTAAAATCCATCTGGAGTGGCCCCATTCCAGAGCTAAATAGACCAAAACTGATGCATAGTTTCCCACTATTTCAGGGCAAAAACTACTTCCAAGCCAAATACTGCCTTAAGTTACATATGACTTTCACTTTTGCATCACCAGAGATGATTGGCAAGACTATTGCTTCAAATCTCTTCACCAAGATGAGGGACTTACAGTAATGAATGTGTTAAGACTGAGAACAGAGTCAGTATGGTTGGCATAGAATCTGCTAGCAGTGTTCTGCTAGCAATATCCTTACCATATGTGCATAAACCATGCTGTACCTCTCTGCTTCCTGCACAATCTGTCTTCAGATCCTCATATCCACTGTCTCCTTAGACTGTAACTTCTTTTGTCTGCTAGAGCTTCCATCTGCAGCATTTTAATATAAACACTACTGTATCAGTAGAATCAAAATATTGAATTATGGCATTATTCAAAGCTGCTTAAGCTTAACCAAAGAAAGAAATAACAATAATTTTGATGCAAATCGTACAAAGTTTTTGCCTTTAAAAGGACTTCTGAATTAAGTAACAATAGAAAGTCTGTTGAAAGTTACTAATTAGGCATTGGTAAGGTGAATGCAGTAAAAACTTTAGAGGCAGTTCATGACTTGGTCTTTAACATTATTGCATGCTCTTGTTTTTTCTTATTGCACACACGTGTTACTGCATTTGCTCTGTTTTACAGTTGTACAATTTTGGAGAAACTGTTTCCATAGTGTTCTGGACAGACACTTGGAAGCCAGAGAGCTTCTTTGACAAGATTGAGAAGAACAGGCAGAATGGAATGCACACCCTGTGCTTACTCGGTGAGCAGCAGCCACTCTCCTGCCTTTTAGTCTCTGTATTGTTTACCCAGCTGACTAGTTCACCAGATAAGCAAATGTGACATTAAAACAGTTGGTGCTGAGAAACTTTTGAACTGAAAGTGACTTCATGGATGTAGAAGCAATTTGGTAAACTGGGCACCTAAAATCTTGGGGTTTTGCATTTTATCCCCTTTCATCTGAGTCACTTTGGTTTAGAAGTTGATTTTGTAACAAGGAATACTTATTCAAGGTTAAAAATGTATCTAGCTTTTGGTATGATAGTGGGGGGGGGGGGCATTTGAGTACAGGTAACATTTGAATTCCTCTTGGAAAGATTATGGTCAATTTGTTTCATAAAATTGCAGCTATGCAGAGTGTTACCTACCTGATCCCTCCTCTATTTCAGTTTTGCCCAAATCCTTTTTTTTCCCATAACAGAAGCCTGTTCAGAATTTTGATTGGGACAGGAAGGAAGTGCTAACGAAAGTCAGGTTCCTGCATGGCAGTGATGTAATCACTGTTGAGCAGTCAGACTCTTTTACCTTCTGCGATGTAATGTGCTCATAATTAAAGAGTAGTCCCAATGCTTGTGTGCTCAAATGTGCTAGTATTTAACTATCTTATGGTAAATATGCCTATTTGTATATTTACCAAGATTTGTATTTGGCTGTGTTGCTCTGAAATCTGTTGTTAGGTAAAATCACGTGCATAAAGTCACATGATTTTGAAATTAACAGATGAAACAGTACAGTGTGATCCATATGCTAATAGCTAAATATAATGTAATAATAATAATAGCTAAAATGTTGTTAAAGCTTTATCCACATAGAAAACTAAGTAGGAAACTTGTAGGGAACCTGTGTTTTAATGTGTTTTGTTCTACAGATATTAAAGTGAAGGAGCAGTCTCTGGAGAATCTCATGAAGTGAGTCACCATTTTGAAAATACACAGAAACACACAGTGCCCCTACAGAGGTTTTTTTGTACAAGGAACAAAGGTTCTTTCCCCTTAATCTAATACTGAACTTAAATGCTTTCTTCTCTCATGCTTCTCAATGGCCACTGTCTTTTGCTTCTTACAAGGAGTGAAACTCTTCTGTTCCTTGCAGTAGAGCCTGGCTTTATTTACAGGCATTGAATGGAGTTGCAGCAGAACATGATCTTTTCTGTAACTATTCCTGTGAGAAGCACTAAGTCAGAAAGGGGTAGGCTTTCCTCTTGCTGAAAGAGGTGTTATTTCTCTACTGTTGTCACCTCCTGAAACCGTGATTAATATCTGAAACAGTGTTCTAAATTTATTCTTCTGTACACTGGTTGGAGCAGTGCAAAGTGCAGAATACATAATGCCCTTCTTAAAGAGTTAAATAAGCAATATACAGAAAATGCTCTTATGCTCGTTTAACTGTATTCAAAAAGCTTTTGCCACATCTTACTCATCTCTGCAATCTATGTTTTGACAGTGGTGAATATAAATGGCTCCTTTATACACATGCTGTAACTGGTCTAAATTAACATTTGTGAAGTCTCACAGTATCATTGAGGTTTGTTTATTCTGGAGTTTGAAAATAAAATCTGTTTGACTGAACCCACAGTTGGCAAAGAAAGCAGCATTTCATTTAAGAATATATTTCTAGTCTGCAATCATCTGTCTACAGGGCATTTAACAGAAAAAAACAGTTGTATGCCCTTGGATTTAAGTCTAATGCATCCTTCAAGAGTAGCTGCAAAACCTGCATCTTGCTTCTAGCAGCTGAATTTGCTTTTAGGATCTAAATGATCTGGCAGTTGGAGCCCAGCTGTTTCACAGGTGTGGTGAGAGCACAACAGATTTCTGTATTCTTTAAAAATTCCACTCTTGTCTAAAAGACCCAGCCTGAGAGCCTAGGCCTGTTTAAGTTCAACCTGCTGGTCTAGAGGTCTTTTGAAATAAGCTGTAGTATTGCTGGGGATAACAAAATGGGTTATATGTGAAATTTCTCTGCTTTTCCTTCCCTGCAGAGGAAGAAAGATTTATGAGCCACCACGCTACATGAGTGTCAATCAAGCTGCAGAACAGCTTCTTGCCATTATTCAAAACAGAAGGCTCCAAGGAGAAAAACCAGGTATGACTGCACTGCTTCTGTCTGCTACCACCTCTCTCCACTCACACCTCTTGATGAGCCTCTGAACTCCACTCCCTTCCTCTGACTCCCAGAACTGTGTTCTGCAGTGGATTTGGGCAGCCTTAAATCCTGGTCACAAGATGGATTTGGCCAAGCTTGAGCACAGCACAGTTCAGTGAGCATCCATGAAGGTGCACTGGTGGTTCCAGTGAGAGCCTCAGCCTGGAAACCCTGCACTGTGTCTATCCATGTGGAACTGGGAGCTCTTTGAGCCATTAGAGTTGCAGGAGGCAGAAGGATTCTGAGCATTTTAGATCAGTCAAGCTTCAAAAAAATCTCATCTCTGTTTTACTTAGACTGGTCACACTCTGCTCTATGTGAACACCAGCAGGAATCTAAGCTAACCCAGAACTGTGATTTTCACCTTGAACTCTTAACACTAGTCAGGAGCAAACTGTGAAATATTTATTGAGACCCAGGTTAAATTCACAAGAGTAAAAAGGTAATAAAGATGATAAAGAGTAGAAGCTAATAAAGATGATGCAGTTGTGTCACAGAAATTTTTTCTAACAAATTCAGCTAGGTCTACTCCTCATTTTAAAAGTTTATTCCTTCAATACTGTTAAAATGAAAATCCCTTAATTTTATCCTTTACATAGAATGAATCAGAAGCAAGAGTTTCCTCAAAGTGAACACAATTCCCGAATGAATTATTATTTATCAACATACTTAGGCTTTATTTTCTTTTAAGAGCAGGCTTCTTTCTAGGCTACTCCAATAATTTAGTAACTGTAGGTTTAAGAAAGCAGTTTTAAAGTTTAAGCATTCTGAGTACTTCTTCCCTTATGATAGGACCATTAGTCAATAAATTAAACATGTAATCTTCTTTCTTACAGAAATTACTGAAAACACAGTTTGTGTTGGCCTTGCTCGTGTGGGTGCTCTAGATGAGAAGATTGCTTCAGGCACACTACAGCAGATGTCCACTGTGGAATTGGGTGCTCCACTACATTCCTTAATTGTTACAGGCACTATGCATCCTCTGGAATTGGAAATGCTTAAACTTTTCTCTGTAGATAGTTACAGTTTTGAAAATAATGTTTGTCAAAGGACTACTTAAATAAAAACGAGGCATTTACATTTTTATTCCATCTTTAATTGCATACCAGTACAAAAACTTGTCTAACTGTAGTTAGACTCTTCAGAGGACAACGCTGCAGGACCATGGACCTGCTTTTACCTGAGTCTGCAAACTGCACCTGCTGGTATCAGCTTCCAACCTGCAGACACCTCCAGAAGCTTCTAAACCTTTGATTCAGGTCATTGACATCCACACCAGTCTTGGGCTGCTGACTAGGAGAAGAAGAGTACCAGCTATCTGTATGGCATCACTTGCTGTAATGCATTAACCAAACCTACTGCACAGATTGTTCTAAGTGCATTAGACATTAAATTTTGCCTTTCAACTTTGCAGAAACTTAGTTCTCTTACCAACAGAAAACACTAGTGTGCAAAACCTGTTAGGTCTGTGTCCATCTTTGCCTTGGGAGAGTAAATACAGACAGGTGAGAATGCTCTAAACCAGTTTCCCTTTGGACAGCTGATGAAAGAGGGGGAGAAGCTGCACAGAATTTCTTACTTCAGAAGACTGCTACTTGAAATAGAACCAGATTTCTTCATATGTTAATGCTAGCATCTGTGAAGGGCTAGACTCAAGTGCAGCAACCACAATTAACCTCAAGCCAAGGCGCAGCAAACAGACTGCAAGAATTCTCTTTAAAATCAGCTTGTAGATGGTGGTTGTTCTTTCAACTATTCTTCACCATATGATGAAAACAAAGCAGACCTGTATGCATATTTTTTTAAAACTGAAGATTTATTGGAAAGAAACTTGATCCTATATCCTTTCAGCAACATAGGATATTTAACATTTTATATAGACTGTATTCAAGTAGAAAAGATTACATTAAAAATTTCTTAATATTGCACTTGGGACAAGCCGTGGCTAAGCTACTAACATTAGCATTCCAGAACAAAATCATACATAGTCTTCACAATTTTAGTGAGCTGCCTTGTGTTACCTGCCAGATTTCTTCACAGGTACTGTTGACACATTTTGCTATTCAACTGAAGCTCACTGCTAAGAGTAATTCCTGTAATTTAAAGGGAAAGGCAAGCAATATGCTGTGTGCTACCAGGAATGATTTTGGCAATTGCTTCATTCACATTGTTTCACACTTCAGCCAAGATACTGTAGCGATTCACTTAACTCTTGTACAAGATCCCAGCATACATGTGACAGGCTCCAATGCACATGGGAAGTGAAATACCCAGCTCATTTTACACATTATTTCCGCCAAATTACCACATAGGCAGGAACCTTTTGTGGCTCACTGAAACAGACAAGTAGGTTGAGCACTGTTTGCACCCAGCAAGACTCAGTCTTGGCATGCCAGGCATAGCATGGTTGGCATCGCTTCACATTATAGCAGTGTCTGGCCAAGGAAGTCCCCACAGGGATGGGCACTGCAACAAAGCCTGAACGGGGGACAAATCCAAAAGGGAACCCTGCAAGCTGCAGATGAGGATTTTCACAAAAGTGTAAAGGAGGAATTAATTACTGAGTCAGGACTGAGGATCAGAGAGATTATTTAAAAAAAAAAAAAAAAAGAAAAAAAAAAAAGAAAAACCAAAATCCTGCTTAAAGGGGTGGGATAATCAAGAATCATAGCAATCTGATGGAGAAAACAGGACAGGGTTTAATTATTAACTAAAATTGTTGCTCTGAAGTGGTATTTAAAGACTTCGTGTCATGACGAAAGATAAGGGTTTGCATTTTATAAAAGCATGCAACTGAAAATCTGCACTGTGCAACTGAAATCTGCACTGCGAAAGAAAAGCCATGGACTTTACATTTTGTTTGCACACTATGTGCAGAAGATTGAAAACTGCAGTTCAGCAGCAGATTCTCTCCTCTTGTATCTTGTTTGCATTCCCAGAACAGGTTCACTTACAACAGGTAAAAACAGAAACCGTTATTTTTCCTTCACCTTTAAACCCAGCTTTACTTCTTTAAAAAAAGTAAATTAAGAATGTTAAGTCATTAAGGCCCATTTTATTAGTAGTAGCAGCTTCAATTTTTGTAATTTTTTTGTAAATTAATGTCAGCAGCTTTTACTAATGATGCAACAGAACTTTTGCTTTAGCAGGCATATAAAAAGAAGAGTTGTTTATTTACTTTTCATCTTAGCTTAGTAAATCACACGAATAACTCAGCTCTCTGTAGGGGCCCTCCTGATGAAAGGAGCCTGTCTATCCAGAGCTGTACACTTACCAGATTAGCCTGTAAAGGACCAGTCCTTACTGTGCATATTCCTAAGAGGAGTTTTCTTCCACAGTTATTTAGCGCAAAAAACACTGAGGCATTTTAATACAGACTCTCTGAAACATTTGTTTTATCTTCTTATTTTGCTGTAGATGTGGTAAAAATCATGCATTTTGCAGGCTCAGTCTTTGGAACAACAGGGTTTTAAGTTACTGGTTTCAGTCACAGAAAAAAGTAACCCACAAAGACAGACCAGTAACCCCAGAGTAAGTATCAGCTACATGAAAACATGAGAAAACCACATTTTGAAAACTTGATTCAAAATTCAGAAGTGGATACCAGGATGCTGAGTTTTTAAGCACATAACCTGCAGACATTCACCCATCTCTGGATGTCAGTCATTCATACAAGTCTTTGTTTAAATCATGCCTTGCATCTCCAGTAAAGTGTCAATAGCAAAGTGTTACATAAGCAGCCAGTGTTAAGTAATTAGCAAAACACAAATAATGGTGCTTTGGCTCTCAGGGTAAGGAAAGCTGCGCTTCTGCTTTCAACTGCATGGTTTGTACTCTCCTAAAACCTGAGCAAGTATCCCCTCAGGAGGTGAAAAACAAAATCACATATCCCTCGTTTACTGACATACTACATCTGACTGTAGCTACTAACTGAACACATCATGCACTGTGTTTGTAGAATTTTGTGATGCTTATCTTTTTTCAGAAAGCCTAACAAGTCTGTTTTGAATCTGACTTCCCTACCCTATCCCCAATTATATTTGACAAACAAATTATACATTTCTTACTATAAAAGTTTAAATGTAATGAAGTGCTATCTTGCTTGGCTAGAAAACTCAGACTTGTGTATGTGCTTCCAAGAATCAGCTAAATCATAATAAGCAAAAAAAAAATCAAAAGTTATTAAAATAATTGTATAATTATAACAGGTTTATAGGCTTTTTCACTCATTTCCCATATTAAAAATTTGGTAGATGTACATTTAAAAGAACACCATCACCACCATCAACTACACAGCCACTCTGCCAGGTTCTCACTTGGGAACAAATAGTAACAGTTGTCTTTTCATTAAGAAACTAAAATAGCAGCCAAGCTCAGCAACTTGGGCAGCACTATAGTATTTCAACAAGTCCTGGAACAATCAGTCCTGAAACATGCTGGTGTAAAAATGACTTAAACCAAAGCCTGCTCTTTAGATCATGACACAATTGCAATGAATCTGTCTGGTGCTTGCCTTTAAGGTGATACCAGCTGATCTTCTCTAGCCTCAAATAGCAGTAATAGTAACTATTAAAAAATGAGGAAGTCCTGCTGGCAGCCAGCAAGCAGCAGTCTATATGCACCACACTACAAAACAGTACCTCCAACCCATAATCACAACTGGATTTTCTTCCCCTTGCCCGTGAATGTACACACACGGTACCTTAAACTGCAGCACTCAAATCTGCACTACAGATTCCTGCACCCCACCCTGTGCCATGCAGCTTCCATCCTCCTGTCAGAACTCTGGGCTTGGCACAGCATCTGCCAGGTTGGACAGGGAGAGAGCCTGCCAGAGTGCCAGGCAGGAGGCCAGGGAAGAGATGTGGAACATGCAGCTGCTGGGAGGGCACTGCGCCTGTGTCCCCAGGGAAAGCCAAGAGCATCAGAACTGGCAAGGAAGAGACAGCAAAGATTCAAACCAATACTATAGGTGGTTTTGTACAGCCATTTTTTTTGCACCCAGTTTCCAGTTCCAAGCACAAAAGTACACCCCCACGATTTGGACAAAACCAACACTCACTCGTGTCGATATCTCAACTGGAAAATTCAGGAACCACCATCAAATTTGGCAAGTGTTGTGTTTTCACATAAAAAGAAAACAGGTGCTATAGAGGAACAACAGAATGAATGCAAGAAACTCTTCATATCTGTGATGGATTCAACAATATCAGTGGCAAACAAACCATTTCTGCAAATCAATCTTCAGCGATTTCATAGTGCCTAGCACTTACATTGTCAGCTTCTCAGGGCCTTGATTTTAGTATAACCTCTGACAGGTACCAAAATAACCATAAAATCCATAGCAATCACTGGCAGCTATGATTTCTCAGAAAAATGCCTGTTTTGCTTTTTACTTCACCATATTCTGTTTGTAAAATGTCTCCTAAAAAGTCTTCCATTACTAAGAGAATTACTACAGAATACTGGAACTGTCATCTGTAATACCAAAGACAGAAGATTGCTTTTGTATGACACTCAAATATCTGAGTAAAATGATACCTGAGTAAAATGATTACAAATGCTAGAAAATATATGACAGAAGAATGTTTCTGGGAAAAAACACAATCCAACAACCCTTACTGCACTCAGAACTTTCTTCCCTATGAAAACATACAAGGCTACAGTAAAATAGTCGAAGATGTAAGATTTGTCAGCCTGGGAAAAGCATAAGCTAAAACAGCCTGAAAAGCAGTCCTTATTTCCATTTTGGGTATAACTACCAGAAACAACTATTTTCAATATTTGGAAAGGCAGAATTTGAACTTGATCACTTTAATAAAAATTGTAACAACCTATTAAAATCAAGGAGACTTAAGCTTTCACAATTTCAGGATTTAGTTTTCTCCACAACGTAATTTGGAAAATAAAAAACTTCAAGCATTGCTTCCATCACCAGCATCTTCCTTCAACTGCCCATCGTTTAAGTGACTGAACATGAGCAGCATCATGTCATGTCTCATTGCTCTCAAGAGTATGAAGAGACTAAGAATTGGAGTTAAACCTAATGTTTGGACTAAAATAATTTTCACAAGATACGTGCAACAAAATACCCAGCTTGTCTCAGAAGCAAGTCTCTTCACAACAGCTTTGTCTTTTACATTTAGAATTTTTCTGTCAGGTAAGATGCAAATATAATGGAAGTCTAACATCTACAGTTCTGTTAAGTACACAACCCCCCAACATACATCACTAGTAAATAATCAGACTGCATACAAGATTATTTGCAAAAGTAATAAAACCCTTTGATGCTCCATATTTATGCTGGCAAATAGCTCTCCTGATATAAAAGGCACTTTGAAAACCCAATATGGTTTGGTTCATTAAGTTTGCAAAGTACAAACAATTGTACAAACATACAATTATATTGAAGCATGTCAGCCACTGTGACATTGTCTACAAAACAAGTTTCCAATTGCCGATAACACTGGTTTTATGGGAATGAGCAGTGGTTTCAGCAGCTTTACTGAAGACATGACAGGGTTTCCAGTACCACAATCTTATTAAGTAAAAAACCCTCAAAAACTTACAAGTTTAGGGGCCCCAAAAAAAACAAGACCCAAAGTCCATAACATTCATTCAATATTTACTCCTTAGAAGTCAACTCCCTCTGTAGCCCGAGGGCAGAAATCTATTCAGTTGATTCCAGAGGTGGTGGAGGCAGGCTCTGTCTCAGGAAGTGTTGTTACACCAGTACAGTACTGAAAACTTTGGTCCAACAGCACCATTCCAGAAATTGACTACATGGCTGCAACATCAATCTGTATGTAAAGCTGCCTTACTCCTGCCTGTGGAAAAGGGAAGGAGGGTTAAATACACTGTAAAGCCAAAGCAGTTTCCTGTCAGGAACATCAGCCCACATCAGTAAGTGACCTAGCAAAAAGCCTCAACATCTTATTTTTCTGTAATTCATCTCCACATTTACCACATCACTAAAGAACACCACATGAGTAAGTTCTTCACACAGTCAAGTGCACACACATAATGATGCATTAACATTAGCTTTGCTACATTACCTCTTCTGATTCATCCTAAATAACTGCCACATGTGAAGCTGCACAAAAGCAATTCTTACTTTCTTTTGTGCCAGCTTAACTTCCTGAAAAGCAAGCTGCTTGAAGAACTGTCAGTTTAAAATGGAGCTAAGCACAGGAGTGTAACATGGGACTTGTTCAAACCAGTTAGTTCTACGTTATGAATCTATCCAAAAAGCCATCACATGTGCAAGCTGCCAAGGCAGTGAAAAGCCTGAGCAGGTCTAGTCTATGGTGAGAAACTCTATCCTAAGAGAAGGCTTATCTGTTTTCTTAGTTCCTTATAGGTCAATATAGATCAACCCTATTTGATACACCTGAGACAATTACATCTGTTATTTCCATAAAGTGGCATAAAAAAACTAATGCAGAGAGGTACAGTAATTCCATCTACACAACTGAGTATTTTGAAATTGTTCCATACAGCTGGAGCAGGGGAGCTTTTCAAAACAGATACCAAACTCAGAGATATTTAACCTTTCTTGGTAAGAATTACAATGTCACATCATGTAACAAGCAATTTACAGTTTGAGATGTGATTTCCACTGATAAGACATACCTGAGTAAAAATATTGTGAGTCTGGCTTAGAATCCACCTTCCATCAGCATCAGGAGCTACTAATAACTTCAAAGTCCCTATGTAAACATCAGTACAGAGGGTCCAGAAATGTGGATCATGTAAACTGTAGACCCCTTGCAACTGCTGCACCTAAAAATAGAGGCAAATTTTAGAAAGGGTATTTCAGAAAATATTTGTCTGTACTATGTTTTTTTACAGGAAGTATTATGAAAGCCAATGCATTCTTCTAGTTCACTGTGCATTTTGTCATTTTTTACCAAAATTTCTTATTACTCTCTCAGTTATTGTAAGGAAGATAGAAACATACGGATTTGTGTCCATGTCACGATTTTCTGTATGTGTTGTGATTTTGTATCCTGTTGCATTTACATTCTACATATATTTTACTGAAACCATTTCTGAAAATGGAGGTGTTCACGAGAGAAAAGTCAGAGTCATTGGATTTGAGACGGCATCCAGTTAAAACTGCCCTTTTTGCAAATGTGCAAATTTTGCCATGAAACAATTCATGAGATTCCAACTTTAACAAATATATTCATATATCATTTACACTTTTGTGAGGGCTTAGATGTGTCCTGCCAATCCCTTTGTTTTTTCCTCTTTCCACTTTCAACAAACCCTCCCTGTGATGATTACAACCTGTAACTCCCGAGGAAACCCAGCACTCCTCCAAGTGCTTTGTATTAACTTTGCAAAGGCACTTCATGGCATACTAATAGAAAAATTAAATAGGAGAACAGGTCAAATCCAAAAGTAATATTTGTATTCTTACAAATACACTTCCAATGTTATGTACAAGCACAAAGTACTTTGGGAGGAATAGCTTCAGGATTTGCTTTTCTGAACTAACACAGGAGATTTTTAAACCACAAACTGAGGTGAAGCTACATGCAATTTAGGACTCTGGGAAAACATTAATTAAACTGATACCTCCATTTGTGTATTCTAAGTTACCTTTGACTGGCATTACTGGAAAAGCATCATAAAACATCCTCATACACACAGCTGAGGCTCAGCAGCTTGATCAGAGCAAAAACAGCTTAAGAGCTCACCCTCTGGTAGCACTGGGGCAGGGCATTTTCCAGGGAAGGAGGAGTTCGCTGCATCAAAATCCCAATGGACTCTTTTAAAAGTGGAACAATACTAGAAAGAAAAGAAGAAATTAGCAATTATTACATTTTCAAAAGGTGCAAGGAGCAACCTAAGATTCCTTAATGCTGAGAAATTTTTCTTTAGTTCATTCTTCCACCAGAAGCTGAGAAAGTCACCATGAAAACCCAGCAGAGAAAATAAAAGGATTGACAAACTTGCTATGGTGTCCTATCAAAGGCAAGATTATTTCTCCCCCATGGTTTCCAGAGTCAACTGGTGGTCAGTCACAAAGGATTAATGGTTTAATCACGGGATTTGAGATGAAATCTCTTGGTGTCTTGGAAGTTATACAACAAAGCAGCTGTATAGCTCAAAACCAACTTCAATGGCAAATCATTCACAAGCAACCATAAAAATACTCAAATGAAATTGGGCTTGCTTTTGTGTTTGGTTTAAGGCATATTTTTCTTATGAACTAAGATAATAGTGGGGTAATCATAAAACAAAATTAGTG
This sequence comes from Hylia prasina, assembly GCA_013397195.1. Lineage (NCBI taxonomy): Eukaryota > Metazoa > Chordata > Aves > Passeriformes > Sylviidae > Hylia > Hylia prasina. Next base: position 1,210,077 of record VYXD01006830.1, read on the forward strand.
TGGAACAGTCCAGCTACAAGAGTTATTTTGTCAGAAACAGACAACTTGGCATATTCCTGAAGTGAACGAAGTGTAGGGTCTCATCCAAGCTCAAGGGTTAAACATTTGGAAACAATTAGAGGTTCCCTCCCAGCCAAATAGTCTTGTTTAATCAGCAAACGAAGAAGACATTTAATACCTTTTTTGTTATTATTATTATTACTACTTTTTGTTTTTTAATAAAACCAGGAGACCAGTACGCCTATACCCTGAAGCTACCACTAATAGGTTATACTCTTACTAAGTATTCAGCATGATTTTTCTGTTCAGGAGTAGCGCATCACGTCTGGTTCAGTAGAGCATTCTAAAATTTTCAAGTGGATGACAAATATGTGTAGCCCAACAGTAAAGCTTAAATAGCAATTTAATTTCAAGAGCATACAAGTCACCTAACATTCCAGACTGAAAGTGATTGCACATTTCAGAAACTGAAAGCAGCGGAGTTCAACACTGGCATCACAGCTGCAGTACATGGAGTTATGTGAGTAAAAGCACACCTGAAACATTTGTAAGAGATTAATTGCACCAGTTATTAAAGGCCACTGCAGGACCTTTGTTTAAAATCTCACGAAGTGATGTGGAATGCATGGCATGGACCAGCTGTGTATTTGCAGATGTGAACAAATGACCTAATCATTTTAAAAGAAGTGTTTCCATTTGAACACTGCCCGTGCTGGCTGATGGCCTGCAGCTCACCCCCTGGCTAAACCCTGGCCAGGGTGGGAGGGAGCGAGAGGCTGCGTGACTCTTGTCTAATGAACCCCTGGAAAAACCAGCACCCTAAAATTAAGCCTTCTTGCAGGCACAATGGTTGTTCCAGCCAAATTCACTGCCCTGGTGCTCTCCAGCACATGGCCTCCCACGTTTGCACTGCCACCAAGGCATCGGCTCAGAAATAGGAAGAAGCAATTAGGGGCAAGCAGGAGTTGCCTAAACGAGACCTGTCACCAAGACAAACATTTAGCAATGCAATAACTGTCAATCTGTCTAAAGGAAGCTTAATTGGAGTGTCACATTCTACAGTGGATTACAGAAGTTTAGGGAAAAAAGGTTCTCTTATTAATGGACCCATCTCACTAAATAATGTCCATGTCACAAGCATTACATCAAAGGGAGCTGGAGCTGCCAACACACTCCACTGGTGAATTGATTTCAGTTTAACTCCCTATTTAAAATGCAGGTTTGCTTCTTAATAAAAACCTTGCAAGAGCAATACACAAGTTCAGGATGCAAAGTGAATGCAAGAGTTTTGAACACTACTCCATGCCCATAAATTTAACAAGGCCTGTCTAGCATATTCATCTAAAGTTTTCAAAAACCACACACATACAGGCTGCATATTTTTTCCCAGGGAAACAATTAAAGGAATAGAGAGTGTAGTAGTCTGCCTTTTTACTGAAACATACCACTAAGAGTGAGAAAAGCCATAAAAGAAAGTAACAAAAATGTCTCATTTGTACAACTTATTTACACTGTTTAATAAAACTGATGTACATTATCTGATGGAAGAGAAATTAATTGTAAAGTCGATTTGAAGAGACAGCCTATGGAATAAGAATGTCTTAAAAGTCCAAAGAACAGAGGTAAATCAGGATGTGGCTTGATACAGCTGATGAAAGTTGAAGCATATCCTGTGTCACACCTTCTTCCTTGATCTTAGAGCCAGTGCTCAGATACAAAGCTTATGTTTTGCAAAGCTGAACAGCCAAAAGACAGCTGATGAGACGTGACAGGCCCTTACAAATGCTGTTCAGAGCAAAGGCAGCCATGGATGCCCCTCTGCGTCCCAAGGGATACTAACTCACATGGTATCTTACAGTAAGCCACACTAACACAACACAGAATCCAATTTTATGATGCCTGATGTTTTCCATTGTTTCATGCATACTACTGAAGTACAAAACCTTTAATTTGAAAACCAAAAGTCCACAGAGTATGCTCTTTTCCCAAACATTAACTAAAACGAGTATTACCTAATCACTGGGAGGCACTAGAAATATCAGTTCCACTTCATGTGACTGAAGAAAACATAAGAAAACATTTTAAAGATGACAAAACCAAGCTGGCTGAAAATAGTTAGAAGTTTTCACCAAGCTTTCTCTTTTTTTTGCCTTAGTCATTAGTGGAAAAAAAAAAAAGTGGCTGCCTCCACAGCAACTACTGCACTGGTGCTCCCCCCTTGTTTGTTTTAATTTATAAGATTATTGAGGAAAACAAATAACACTGAGTTCTCACCAAGTGGAAAGCTTTCTCATGCATAGGCAGTCAGTAAGCTTTGCTATTAGAGCAGACACAATTCAATTGCTTTCTGATTATCAGGGCTTAAATCTAAAATATTACACTCTTTTACCAGACAATAAAATTTGAAAGAGGAACTAACCCACAGCAAGATTTGGAATAAAAACACATCCTCTACTAAAGCCAGAAAAGCAAAGGCAGCTAATGTTATAGCACATCACATTTGCACATACACTGCTAGAGAAGGAGTGAAAGGTGTTCAAACAAATGAAAACAAACTATTGACATGATTTAATAAATCCAGCCTGCCACTACTACACATGGAATGATTAAAAATAAGGAGGGAAAGCATCAGACTTATTTAGCCTGCATCACGTTCAGATAATACTCGTGCCCATTCCATCCTGTTTATGCCACTGTTTTTGTAGGCATAGCCAGCCAGGCCCTGGCATTGTCAGGATCTTGGACTGCAAAGCTGAAAACAGCTCTGGGTGAAGAACCCTTTCGACAGACATTGCACTCAGAGCACAGCAGGAAATTCATTCAGTGCTCTCAGCACTACAGAAAATAGGAGGTATTTGTGACAGGTTTTGTGGAAGGTAAACAAACATTGCTAAGGATCAAGCCCAGCTAGGGTTCTTCAAATACCACAGCTCAAAATCTACAGGCAATTTTCCAGATTCTGGGGTTTTTTTCCCAGCCACCATCCATATCTGCACTGTGAAGACTGTTGGCCTATTTAAGAACTTTAATAAATTTTTTTATTAGGCAATGGCAATTTTAATCAGACTGCAAGCTTTGCTCAAGACAAGGACCACAGGTTTAACATTTGCTTTACTGATTTTGAATTCTTTGTTCTCATAACAATGTAGTACCTTGATTCTCAAGCAAGGCTGGCAGGTACCATTACCCTGTAAATAAAGGTAGTGCTTGACATTTAGTAATAATGGCTTAAAATAACACCAACAACAAACACGCTGGTTTGGAGGAGTTTTGCTATAGAAAATTCCTTCTGAATCTTAATGAATGTAGCACTTCATTTTAAAAAAGTAATTTTTTTTATACTGCTGTGCCCCAAACATGAAAGGCCTCAAATGTTACTGGCGCACCCTCCCCCAAAGTTTTCATACTATATCATGTTCAAGCAGTTCAAGATTTTATGCAAAAAAATTATGTAACACATGGAAACAACTTCACTGAATGACTGAAGTAAATTGCCTCATTTCTTTGACCACTTAATATGCAGTCTGTGTGCTCTGTGCAATCTAGTATCAGATTTAGTATACCGTGCCTTTCTAGAAACATGTGGGTCTAATAGTGGTTTAGGACAAACTTGATTCATACCAGAGTTGTGGCTTTTGCGTGGTGACTAGTTTCACATAGCTGACTGAAATACTAAAATTGCTTCAACATTTCAGAATAAGGCTTAGAATACTAAGGTTAAGAACTAAATGAGTATTTGGTTTTAAATATTAAAAGCAGTTTAGAGACTTGGAAAATTGTTCACTGATTCAAAGTACATATAATTATGTGGACAACACTTTTGAAAAAACTTGAAGAGTGTCAGCCTGAACTACAATGAAATAGTCAAGCTTTTGTTAAAAAAAAATTAAAATGCTGGTAAGACAGACTTGTCTATTTTAAGTATGTGCTATTTATGCTTTACTTGCATGAGATAGTACTGAGTAATTGAAGAAAGAGTCATTAGATATTAGTGGTTGCATCCAGGAAAACTCAGATCCCACACAGGATTTTCACTGTGCAGTCACAATGTTCTGTGCTAACTCATGAGGAGTTAGGCAGAGAATGTCACCCTATAGCACCCTTAGCAAAGGATCACAGAAGCAACAGAGCAACTGTGTCAGCAGCTGACCATCTGCACTAATAGAGATGTTGTCTACAAGAAGGCTCAACCATTTGATTAAAAAGCACTGCTCGACTTCTCTGAAGAAGCACTGCTTATCTCTTCTGCACATGCATAAGGCAAAACAGGTTACAAAGTGGAGTCTGTACAGCTTTACACTGCACCATGAGTTTTTTAGTCATCTTATACAGGTATTTTTGTGATTTCTTTTTGCAAGAGTGGCCATCATTTCAGAAACCTGACCAGAGAAGAACCACTAATAGGAGCAGGTAATACTCAAATAAACCAGAGAGAGCTGCCCAACACTGAATCAAGCAAACACTCAATATAAAACAAATGAACAGTTACCTGACATAGACACAAGCAATCCTGGATTAAGAGCAATGGCTTTCCTCTGCATTCTCGTGCAATAGCTTTGATTTTCTGTCACCAGACATAGTTCCATAAAAGGCAGTAAGGATTTCTGTACTGCCTTTATTCCTTCTTTGTATACAAAAGTATCATAGAATACAAATTAAAAAATGAAAACAAAACCCCAAACAAAACCTAACTAAAACAAACTAAAAAAAAACCCAAACCCCACAACAACAAAACACCCTAACAAAACAACAGAGAAACAGGAGTCCTGGATCTAACCTACCCCCTACTCATTCTGTACTAGAAATTGAACATCTCAGTCCTTCTCACCTCAAACCCACAACTATCCCATGAGCAGACAGACAATTCAAAAAACCAAAACAGACAAACCCCAAATAGCCACATCCCCCCCACACACCCCAAACTAGGCACAGCTCTTGCCATTACCAATTTAGAGTATTTTTGCAATGTTATTCCCCTCAAATTTAAATTTTGCAGAACTACAGTAATCTTTTCTCTCTGAGTTAGATTTAGGTAACTTAAAAAGATTAAGTACAAAACTATTATATATATCCTAGCAAGCATCACCTGGGCTCCCATTACTGTTACAGAAGACCACCGTACCAGAAAATCTGAAAAGCCTTTTGCACTAATTCTTAAAGGACACTTCAAAAACAGCATAGTGAAGAATAAGGCAAAATTAACAGTGGTTTTATGTCCAGAAGTGTAAATGAAGATTGCTAAAGTCAACCACCACAAAAAGGGACTCAAGTTTTCAATAGCCATCTGAAAATGCCAGTAATCTTATTTATGATCTTAAAGTGCATTTCAAGCAAAACCATTAGCACTTCAGTCTGTTGGACTGCTTAGAAAACAAATAAAATACCAACACAAAACCACCCAACCCTGCAATTAGTGTTTGCTCCACTGATGTGCCAGGATGTGTCAGTTGGCAAGAAATGCAGGCTTGCTTCTATCAACTATGATGCAACTGACTGCACTGATAGAATTATTCTACTGATCATTTATAGCATTGTGAAGCAACAAAATAATGTTACAGGCTGAAGTCTGGGACCAGATGAAAAGACACATCCAATAGTGAACTTCTCCAGCATTTTCAGCATAGAACAGGAGCCTCAATTGTTCCTTCTATCTGTGCTAGAAAAGCTATAAACAACATGATTATGATACCCCATTATGTCATTCAGTGTTATTTCAACTACTGTATAAATGGAAGAAAAAAATGATTTGCCATTCATGTGGTATTTTCTGCTGTACCCAAAGCTAGACCCTTAAAATACAAAGTGTATGGAAACCTGTGTTTTACTCAGCTACTACCTCTGCCTCAGCAATAGTTTCTTCCTCCTTGGAAACTTGCACATTTTCTTCCCATTTGTTAAGATTTCAGTACAAGAAGCAATTTGTAATAATTTGTCATTTATGAAATTACAGAACGCTGAAGTCAAAATCTCCAAAGTTTATATTAAAGGGGTGATTTAATAGGGATTTCTAGCACAGACATTTCTGTGGGTGTTGTGTCTGAAGCCTCCTGCCCTACTTTGACTAACAGGGAGATTCACATCAATACTCCTCTGAATGCTGCCATGCACAAGCCATAAACATGCCATACATGGTATGAGCAGAAGTAGCTGCAGTTCATCAGATGACACTCACCACTGCTGAACAGACAAAGGTGTTCAGTTATTAGGTTGTAACTGGAGTTGTGGCACACTGCCCTATGGCACCATTGAAACTGCTGCCAAAAAAGCCTCATAACATCACTGAATGAAATATTTGCTTGACCACTCTAATCCAAATAGCTTCACATTCACAGTGATCTTGGTAAGGAACAACTGTGAAATCCAGAAGTACGTGAAGCATTTCTATCAGCTCTTAAAAGGAATAAGGATGTCTCAGAGTGCAAATACAAAGAAAAAGACAGTTGTTGAGATAAGAAAACAAAATTAAAACCTAGCAGCCTTGATTTGTCAAGGACAAGGGCACATCCTGTGCCAGCAGTCTCAACTCTGCTGCCCTGAAACCATTCTGCTCCATTTACTGGAGTACATTGGTTTATATAAGCATGTACTAAATACAGAGATGAAGCTTTCTGCAGTTGGAACCTGAAAGAAATTTTTGTAGTATTATGCAAAGAAGGACAAAATATGCAGATTTATGAGCAAAAGTAGTACTGTAGAAAAAGGAAAGAGAGATAGCTCATGTAAGAGCTCATCAGAATGGCTGCACAGAACAGAGGTAACACACCACTCTTGGAAGAAAAGCAAATGTTGTAATTCATTAGCATAACAAAACCCCTTTTTCTTCTGAGCTGCAATTTCTGCTGCAACTAGCATCAAAAATCCTACCAAATACGAGTGATAGCAACACTTACCTTACACCTATAAGTAGTGCTATCAGCATTGAACAAATAGGATCTGCTATCATTAGACCATAGTTCTGCATCAGTATAGCAGATATGATTACACCAATACTTCCCAGCGTGTCTGCCACAATGTGCAGAAATACACCTGTAAGAGATCAAGCCATACCATTACAACTTGCTATTCTTAAAGCTAATGGAGCATTTCAGAGATGTTCTATAAAAAGGAGTTTCAAGAACTAGATAATATGATCTATACTTTTTAAATTTGTGGTCAGTTTTGGGTCAAACACATGAAGATTTTAAAGTATCTGTAGAATATGGGACATTTGAAGAATCTACATTCTGTTGTGCACTTAGCAGTAATGGGTCCTTCATAGCAAGGCTATCAACTTGAACAGTGATTAACAGCTGCAGCTAGACTCTGTTCATTCAATACCCATTTATTATAGTAGAAAAATTCATATTCCCTGATGCCTACAGTAGGGAATTCTGTATAAGATGGGCAGACTGTTAACAGAAGCAGTTCTGTAAAGCTTTGACACATGCTAATGTTTAATTAACAACACCTTCTAGAAGTTATTTGGGAAAGAAATCCAAGACAAATAGTTTTAAGAATTAAACAATACTGTAGACATGAAGAGTCTTACTCATATTCTGAAGAATAACACTGCCTTCCAGTACAAAGAAACACAAACTTTGCAGTTAGTCAAAGTTTAGCCTTTGGAGCTCTCTGCTGGCAGTGACTGGAAGTCATTCAGAAACAGCCTTTTGAACGCAATTCTCCAGACAGGTAAAAACAACACATCACTATAAACCAGCTCTCTGAGGATTTCTCCAAGTCTACATTTGTGCTGGGTCTGGCTAGGGCAGGGCTGGGCTTCTCCACAGCAGCCTGCACCAAGGCTTTGTTCCTCATGACCCACAGGGGGAAGGCTGGGGTGGACAAGATGCTGGGAGGGCACACAGCCAGGCCAGCCGATCCAAACGGACCACAGGGAATTTCATACCATCCAACACCACGCTCCCCCCCAAGGACACTAGAGAGTTGTCTTTCCCAAAGAGCTGCTGCTCAGACTTCCCTAGGCACTGATCTACTGGTGGGATGTGATTGCTTGTGAGTGATTGTCATGACAGGGACTGTCTTTGCATCACTTGGTGGGCTTTTTCCCTCAGTATTGAAAAATTAAAATAAAATCAGGTGTTTTTAATATGCTTCAATTAAAATGAGTCTTTCACAAAAAAACCTGATATCAAAAAGATATTTCAAATATCTTCAACTGAAGCACTGAGTATAGATATACACAATACAGTGTACTGTAAATTCTGGAAGAACTTGTAAATGTTCCTTCTCAGGACTACAAAGCCAGAAAATTATCCAGTAAGAAAAAACCCTATGTATATTTTGGTATGCCAAATAATTACTACCTCCTACATCTCCTAATTGTCTCCCTTTAACTTCTGAACATTTAAAAAAGCAAAATAAAACCAACAAACAGCCAACCAAAGCTCAAAACCAACATCTAAATTATCCATAACTAATGCTCAGGAGATCAGGGACTCCAATACTACTTCAAGAAATTTAGATGCATTACCATCTGCTCTAAACCAACTCTAAGAGCTTGATGAAATCCAAGTTTTAAGCTTAGGTACTTTTTAACAATTATATTAATCTGCATCAATTTGCATTATATCAATCTGCATCAATTTGCATTATATCAATCTGCATCTTCATGTTACAGAACATATATTGCAATTAGGCTCCTTAGGTTTCTGCTTTTAACCACTCTTTCTAGTTTTTCATCAATTTTTCAGCATCAAGAACAGAAGCTGAACCCCAGCTTTTGGGATGTCTCTTTGAAACAGTGTTGACACTGCCTTACATTTGGACTTCTGTCCATGTCTCAACACCTAGTCATGTATGGGATACAGCAGAGCTGTTTACAGGGGGAATGGAACTTTATTAAATAGCTCCTTTGAAAAAAAGTGGCATTTATCCTGAGGAACCCTCTGAAACAGATGTGTGACAGACCCAGGCAGGCAGACTGTGACAAAACCAATAAACCATCGCACTTATTCTCATCGTACCTTGTAAAATCTGTTTGCTGGATCCAGCCACTACTTCAAGGGAATGGTCATCTGTGAAGGCAATTATTGACATATTAACCTAGACAAAGGCTCTCTCTAGTGGTCTTTCTGTTACACTCTTCCTTTCAGAAATGTCTTGGACAGACAAGCTGCTCACAATGACCAGCTTTTACTCAAACTATTGTTTTTTAATGCAGCAATTAAGTTAAAAGTCTTCAAATGCATTTTTTAAAATATAACATTGCTTTGCACAATTGATTTCTACATAGGTATATACAAAAATAAATTATCTACATATGTTCTTAATTAAAGCAAATAGAGACCTTGCTAGTATATAGCAAAATAAGACCCCCCAAGAACCCAAGCCACGAGTGCATGTGAGAAGAATAGGTTCAAATAAATTTGCTAAACAGACATCACTTAAGCAAGCACTTATACTTGTCAAAATACAAGGATAGGACTGGAAAAGGAACAAGTAAGTAAAAAATAATCTCATCCAAGCAGATTAATGCCCCCGTAGCATTAATCTGAAAGATACTTTAAGAAAACCTTGTTGAAAGATATCAAAAGTCTTCTAGTGAAGATATACAATAATTTACACAACAGCTGATTTGAATATCACACTGCACAAGACAGATAGCTACATTCACTGGTCTGCAAAGGTGGGGGCATGGGAAAGGCAAGGAAGAGGCAGAAGCAGGGAGCTCCTGCTTTCCAACCAAATTCCAGAGCTACTGGAAAACAAACCCCAATTTTCTAAGAATAGCAAGGAAGGGACAGTATTTTTATACTCTTATGTCACCTCCTGTCTGCCAATTCCCACACCATTCCTGCTCTGAATGTGCACATTTTGAGTCACGTCAGATCTCAGTTTGTGGCTTAGGCAGGAAGGACTGACGACGCTGCAATACCACAAGGCTTTCATTTGCATTGTTTCAAATATCTCCTCTCCCACAGTGAAGGCTACTGACCATATTTTACATCAATGTCTCTTCTCAGATTGATTGCCTTCATAGGAAAGATTTCAGCATAGCTAACATAACAAGTATCTTTTCCATAACCATCTCTAAACAGATTACAGCTACACAAAATGGGTAAAGTCTTATTTGAGATCACAAACCAAGTACAACTATCAATCCATAAGTACCCAAAGTTTACTGGTTGATTTTTCCTAATATCTTGAGCTAAAAATTACACAAATGGAGAACAGTAGAAAAACAGCTCAACTTTGTCTATTGATTTTATTGAAAAAAATTGAAACAGGGTACTTGGTAACGAATTTCACTATGTTGCAACAGCATACGGCTGTTCCATCTTTTGCCAACACACAACATTACAGTGTGCACTCAAAAACCAGAGGTAAAGCAAAATCTTTAAAAACTAACATTGAAATTACTACAAGTGAAACACAAAATGAGTCACAAGACGTGGTGGTGGCAGCACACTCTTCTTATTTTCCAGTAAGTTATTAATTGCAGATTTTGATTGAGCCAGGATGGGTCTATGATATCAGCTCAGCACTTACCATGACAATAATCCTGACCATGGGAGTGTCCATGGCCATGACCATGAGTGTGTCCATGGGAATGTTTATGTTCATGGCCGTGTCCATGATCTCCATGACTGTGCCCATGGCTGAGACCACCATTAAATAGAGAATGGCTGTGCTCATGCCCTATAAACAAATACCATCAGAGCGAATTTATGAATACATAAATGATGAATAAAAATACACTTAGATTTGTTTCCCAGCTACTCAAAACCCATTCATCTTTTAGGTCATCTTAAGGTATGGCTTTAAATAAGGAACTTAACACAAGGTGTTTGTCATCTACAGCTCTGCTGTGCAGACATATTTTTTATATATATAGACATGTAAAATATACTAGGTTTGAGAAGTCAAGTGCTTTTATACATTCCCACTTCTGAAACTTGTTGTGCTAGACCTCTAGTACAATTTGAAAAATGTACACTTCATTAGATATAAGCACTTTAAAAATAACTGTTTTAAGAAAGCAGAAATTGATTGTCAGTTGCAGATTAAAAATTCAAGCTTAGATTACTGCTTAAAGACCAAAGACCATGCTCTTCTACCAGTCCATACATTAAGTTTATGTTAAGCTCAAAGGGAGACCCACAGGCTTTGCAGAAAAAAACCCAGAGCATTTACCATGTGTATTTTAGGCAAATAAATTCTGCATTTCAATTCAAAAGACTTTAACAAGACATCAGATGTAACACTGGGGTTCTCTCTGGGGCATAAGGCCCTGGAACACAGGCTGCCAAGAAAGGAAACAAAACTAGAAGTTACATCCTACCAGAGCCGTGTGAATGCCCATGACCTCCATGCTGAAAAACAAATATTCCTATAAGATTTACAATGAATCCTAGTATAGAAACAGGAAGAAGTCTCTCATGGTGCACATCGGGAGGCTCAAGTGCTCTCTGAAAAAAAATATGAAACAAACCAAAAGCAAATGTAGAGTTTTACAATCCCTTTACATTATTGAAAGGCACCACAAAACTACTTAGATACAGGAACATTCTCATACATAACATACATATAGACATAATTAAAAATTACTCAGGACTTCCAGTTTTTGGGATGATATACAGACCAATTCTCAGCGTCTGAAAATAAAATTCTATTATTAAAGCTGTGAAAGTACAGTAGAATATTCTGAGAGTCTAGTTTTATCATAAAATTTGGTTATGCTGTGGGATGTGGCTCAACACAATCTGAAAACGTTCAGGTTTGTTCCAATATGTGGATTGCTTAAGTCACCTCTAAGACTTCTAAGAGTCTAGAATGCCATTTCTTCCTTTCTCCTTATAAAGGTGAGGCAATGAGGGGAATGAAATGAAGACTCAGAACAAATTATGACATTTTTTAGAAATTCTCAAATCTAGATTGATTTTCTTCAATTCTTTTTTACCCTACTTTCTCTGGATTTTTTTTTCTCAATGAGACATTGTAGACCTAACACCATTTGCATCTGAAGCTAAGTGTTGATGAGTGTAAATTACTCCTGACAGAGGAGAAAAATATTCACCATCTCTCCACAAGGATGAAAGACATAGGCAGTAAATAGCAAGACAATAAAACATTTAGCACAGAGAGAAAGAGAGTCACCATCACAAGCAAGGAGAGGACTTAGCATGGGAGCTCAGATCAGCAGGGAGAGAAATATGTTTCAATATTACCCTTGACTTTGTCATGGTTTTTAATTTTTCTGGTAAGTTTTGTTCCTGTTTCTAGATTTGAAGTTTTCCCAGGCTTTTAGGCAATTTCAGCCCAGCTTTAACTGATTTTTAAGTATTTACAAGCCCATAAATGTAGAAAAATATTCAGTGTAGAAAATGCTCTTCCCAATTCTCTGTTAATAAAAGAAAAACTCAATAGACTTACTCTGAACTAGAAGTCTAAACAAATCTATAGTGTATTTCCCATTAAAAAGTAAAAGCATTAATTCAAGCTGATTAGAAATAGTTACCAGTTTTACTCTTAATCCTTGATGTTGCTCTTAACGTTTAAATTTCAATCTTGAAATTATTACCTGAACCATCGTGTGAAAAATTGCAAGAAAAGAGACCTTCTAAATGTTTAAGCTATTACTACTTGCCATTTCTATCAGACTTCAAGAGTTGGAGAACATTGCTCTTTCTTTAACAAGCTGGTCCAACTCAGCACGTTACTTATGACTAACTGCTCTGAATGACAAGTTTGGGCCTTTCTTTCTTGGCCTCATTTAACAATGAGAATTGAAGATCCCTCTAAGACATCCTTAAATGGCTGAAAAAAGAGACAGCCTCCATCTCACAGAATCTTTACACATAAACAAAATACATTATTTAAGAAGCTGATGCACTGAAAAAGCTTCAGGGTTTCTCTGTCATGAAACAGCAATTTCAGATGGCCCTATTCTCTGTTCAAATCACAGATTTTTAATCAACAAAGAACATAATTTAAATTTATTAATTTCAATAATTTATTCCTATTAAAACCAGAAATGTTTATCCATATTAATTACAGAATGTAATAGTGTAATTGACTTCATAACATACCTCAACACCTTCAGAAAAAATGAAGAATGCTGTAAAGATGAGGAATAAACCATTTACGAAACCAGCAAGTACTTCTGCTCGAACATAACTGCAGGAAACAAAAAAAAGTAGTAGCAAATATTACCATTTTCATTTAAATGCTGAAAATTAGAACTTAAAGAGATTGGAGTGCAATCTTCTAGTTCTCAAACAGTTATATTACAGGAATTTGCTAAACAGAATATGGCATATAAATTACAGATGAATATATAAAACTGACCATGTATACTTTGACAGAAACTACCTGATCCAGAGCAGCCATTCCCTGATCTAGATGAAAGAAATCTTTCAATATGTCAAAATCTTTCCATTTAAGATTATGTCTACCCAAAGTTACAGTATAAATGTAATTTGGAAGCCACAAACTAAGATAAGCATGCGAAATCCAATCAAAGTTTTCTGGTGTTATGTTTAACATCACATAGACATGTATTGATTTGCTTCCCCTCTAGAAGGTGGATTTTAAGTAAAAGTTTTAAGTAGAAATTAATTATTTCAAACATCAAATTTTGACAATTACAAACTGCCAGGTTAGAATAATATTTCAATGTATCAAACATCAGATTTAATAAAGTGTGGCTGTTCTCTGATAAATAGAACACCAGCTGTTTAAATGCTCAGCAGTAATTAATACAGAATGTGCTTTCACTGCAATTAGTTCATGGTACTATTCTTTTTAAATTGATTTCTATGCACACTGGAGCTTCCACCTAAATTAAACTGTGCTTTAAGTTTCAAGCTATATGATTCACACTTAAGCAAAGCAGCTGCAGCTAAATGCTGACAAGTCAATAATGCTATGGGGAATGCCCATGCTACAACTCATTTGTTGTTAATCAGTATTACCAGTTAATAATATTGTACCACCAGAATTGTTTTATAGAGCACAACTGCCATGTTCAGTGGAACCAAGTGCCTGTCAAACACCAGCTGCAGCAAGGGCAGTATGGGATAGCACACCTCAGCCTTGAGCATCTGTGTTACTGGCACTCACAGCTCCCAAATCCTGCTGCTTCCAAGAATCATGGCTTATAATCTCCAATGCAACATCACTGAGACTTGGCTCCTTTCAGTTGTAACTTCCTGCTGAAATCCCTGTAACACTCCTCATTGCACTGTGAGGACAAATCCAAGATGTGGCTGCTTGTTCACCACTGCTGCCATTAATACATGGCAATGCAGAGCCACTTTCTGCTCTCTAACTTGTTCCCAAGTATGATCAGAGAGATCTTGGAAGTGATAGAGCATCTTCCCAAAAACAGTGCCTTCATATTTTTATTATTTCTATTAATTTAGATGTTCACATAGCTCACCTAAAAAAAAAAATCATTTTCAACATAGTTTTTCCACATTCTGCAAAAAGCTTTTGTTTGTAAGTGAAAAATGACTACCTAAGCATTTACTATAATACATTAAGGTAACAGCCTGAAGTTTCTTACCCATATGAGAAAGCATCATTTGACCTCCATTTTGAAATAACTGAAGCTGCTAATCCAGCCAATAGAGCAGTACAGTCAAAAAACATATGAAAAGAATCTGATATTAGACCTAAACTGAAAGAGAACAGGAAAAAAGTGTTATGTTCCATATGCTACATGTTGAGTATGAAAAAAGCCCCCACATTAATATTTTACACACTAGCAGAATCCACTGTGTTTCTAAGCTTCAGTCATGGTTTTCTAGCACAGAGGAGAAATCCAAACTTCATCACCAACACAAATATGATGCCAAAACTGCTTTTGTCAGCTTAGAGAAGGCACTTTGGAAGAGTGCTTGGCAAAAAAATCCTCCTAGTGTATGATTTTGGTGACAGTGAAAGGTGGTTTCCACAGACACAAACTAAAATCCCTGGAGTAGATTTAACCACAGTCACACCTCTCATCAACACAATTCAACTTAAAATTTTTGCCTTAGCAGTGGCAAGGCTAGATCTCTAGCCTCTGAGATCTGGAGGCTGAAGAAATTGGAGGCTGAGAGACCACATCTTAAATGGCTTATTTCAAAGGCCAACACACAACTCTTTGTCAATCTTGATTGAGAAACACAATTAAAAGTTAAAGTAAACCAGCATGCTAAAAAGTTCAAAGCAACTTAAATTAGTTCATGAGTTATCAAGTCAGTAGAACTCAAATCAGTTTGTAAGTTATAGGTAAACTGGGGTTAACACCACACTCAAGCATTGCCAACGTTTTCCAAATTACTCATCAACAGGTTCCATAAGTCTGCAGGGAAGTGTGTGCATTGAAACAGAAAAAAATGCTTCATATTTTAAAAGACATTTGATAGAGAAGTACCGTTGAGCAATTGCTAAGCAACAGTCCCAAAAGTTCCATTTTCCCAGTTCTTTGGTTATCTAAGAATAATTACATATACAACTCAGCTCTTGGAAACTGAAGCACAAGAAGCAATAACTGGTTTAACAAGTTCTAGAGGACAGACACATATTCAGATTGAAGTTAAATACGAAGTGTCATTAGCCAAAGCTCCAACCACTTCACATTAAAAAGCCAAACAATTTCAGCCTTACTGAAAACAATTACAAGATTAATCCTAAGTGTTTCAGATTAAACACTCAACAGTGGAAGAAGTGGGTTTGAAGGAGAGGAAAGACCAAGTGTTTTGTTCCATATATTTATATATATACTTTATGGACACATACAGAGTTATAAATACACACAACTGTAGCACTTAAGGCAGAGGGATGATGGCATGCTATATTGTCCTTAGCTGCTGTACCCACCAAAGCAGGAGAGATGAAGCTGTTCTGAACAAACTTTAAAACAAGACCCATAGGTTGGATGCCTATGATGAAGCAGCAAAATGGAATTTGCTATTGAATTCTTGAAGGGTTTTGGTGACATCTTCCCCCTTCCCCAAACCAGATGACATCTTTAGGGAAACAGCTTATTTTAGGTTTGGTTCTGAGCAGTTAAGAAGGTCCAGTGAGGAAAAAAACACCACCACATACTACATCAAACATTCAGGGAGAAGGTAATTAGTGACAGTAACCCTAAGATGTACTGATTATGAAATGGAAGGAATAAGTATGGCTAAGCTGCTTTCTGAGGTGTTTGGGTTTTGGTGGAGGGGGGGGGGGCTT
>VYXD01006830.1:1229136-1239954 GCA_013397195.1 Hylia prasina
CTGTCCCCTGCTATGCTGTCCCCTGCTATGCTGTCCCCTGCTATGCCGTCCCCTGCTATGCCGTGCTGCTGCCTGGCTGCACCCAGCTACTGCAGGGTGCTGTTAGGACGTGCTGCCTGCCAAGGGAGGGGACCCCATTCGAGAACTCTTCTTGGAACGAGGATTAACATACTGGTCTTTGATGTAGGGATTTTATTTTCGTCGGGTTTGTGTTCTCTGCAGGTAGTATTGTATGATTTTTAAAAAGAGGTTAATCTGGCGTTGTAATTTCATAACTTAATTGGCAGAATTTATCTGCACTTACTTGTTGGAAAGTGCCGTGATGCTAATTTTAAAACACCTAAATAGACGTTTATTTTGAGAATATATAATAATATTATCATTGCCTATCACTACACCTATTGTAAACACTTGAAGATATGGCAAGCAAAATCTCATAAACAGCAAACAGTATTTATATTTTCGTTTTACGTATGCTTTTAAAGTTTAATTAATCATTGCAATACCACGGGTAGGTGTTGCAACTACGTTGCCAACTGCTGAAAGAGGATCTGAAGTTTACTTTTTCAAAAGCACATTTGATGGGGATATAGTGGACCTCTTAAATGCTGTGTTGCCACTGTACTAATAATTTTTAGAAGTCAGACATGATTGTTCCTATAAAATGAAGCAACCAGAACAAGCACTTTGCTTCTGGAAATCGTTTCAGCGACCTCTTGTCACAAAGTAATAGTAAGATTTGATCTCAGATTTGTGAAGATCTGTGTATGTGGATATATTCAGATTGGTATGCACACAAATGACAAATTTGTAGTTTTAAGAAACAAATTTATATAGCCCAAACAAATTACTCTTACAGAATTTCTCAGAGGTTCAATTAGTCAACAAATTCTTGTTCTCTAAGTTTTTGTAGTACCATTTTCAAATCAAAATTAACGACTCTTTGGCTCGGCCAGTTTTAAAGGAATAAAAATCTCTCCAACAACCTAGGAGCACAGCTTTCTTATATTGCTGTCCTGCATCCTGCATATCCTTGTTTTCTGTGCTTGCACTCATATTTTTCAAGTTGCCAAAGCTCATGGGCAGATCAAAATGCTGTGTCTTGAACTGCTGATACAACTGATAATCTCAGTGAGAGTGTGAAGGAGATGACCCAGAAAATAAAATATTATTGGGATAAAATTTTATTTTATTTGCATGACTGTGGTAGCCAAATATATATTTTAGTGGTAGCTGGTGAACAAAGGAACAGCTGTCAGGTTCTGGAGACCTACTTGTATCTCCGTAG
The DNA here is from genome assembly GCA_013397195.1 of Hylia prasina. Lineage (NCBI taxonomy): Eukaryota > Metazoa > Chordata > Aves > Passeriformes > Sylviidae > Hylia > Hylia prasina. The sequence continues at coordinate 1,230,425 of VYXD01006830.1, forward strand.
CTGAACTTAAGGATGGAACACACAGACATTGCACTGGCGCAAAGCAGCAATTTTACAAGCAGAGAAACAGACTGTTCTTTTCTTTTTAACCATCTGGTGTAATGACTTCTTTCTGGAGCGCTCATTGAAAGGCAGAGATAATTATTCAACTGAGCAATAGGAAAAGGAATGAGATAATTGCCATAAATGCATATATCAGTCAATAACTGAGAGGAACTTTTACTAGCAAAAGAATGCTAGGTAGCATGTGAATAACTGTTGATCTCCAGTTATAGAGTCCCTTTAATTTCCAGCAGATTCAAAGATCACAAATAACTGCCCTGTAAAAACAAGCTGGGAAAACAATCCTACGTGGCAACAATGAGGTAAGTTGAGAGGCCTTTCAGACTAAAATAATTTACATTCATATTTTCAAGCATGGTATTTGCGCTTTGGAAAAAAATGATTCAAAAATCTGTGAAAAAAAACACACAGGTACTCTCTCAAAATCTGTACTTGTTTGGCTGTCATGGATCACTGAATTTGATCAGAATTGCTGGCTGAAAACCTAGAAATTACTCACAGAGTAACATGAGTAATATGCATAGATGAGTAATGGTATTACAATAATATGTATAGATGAGTTAGTAGCAAGCTTAGAATGTTCATCTTCTATTCAGTTCGTACTAGTCTTGCAACTAGAGAAGGGGAAAACTGTGTGAAGTGCAACAAAGACAAGTGCCAAACTCTGCACCTAGAATGGGGCATCCCTGGATGTGCAGAGAGACTGGGGGACAAAAGCCTGGAGAGCAGTGCCACAGAAAGGGACCTGGGGGTCCTGGTCCATGGCGAGTTGGACTCGAGCCAGCAGTGCCCTGGCAGCCAGGAGGGACATCCCTGTCCTGGGGACACCAGGCACAGCAAGGCCAGCCAGGCAAGGGAGGGGATTGTCCTGCTCTGTGCTGATGCGACCTCACCTCATGGTGGTGCTGTGCAGTTTTTTAAGAATACAATGTGAGAAGGAAATAAAGCTGTTAGTGTCCAAAGAAGAGCTACTAAGATGCTAAAGGGCCTTGAGGGGAAACGATCTGAGGAGTGGCTGGGGTGACATGGTCTGTTCAGCCTGGCAAGAAGGGTCTGTGCGGTCTCCCAGCTGTCTACAGCTTCCTAACTAGGGGAAGTAAAGGGGCAAAGCACCAATCTCTTGTCTCTAGTGACCTGTGACAGGACTCGAGGGAATGGCATGAAGCTGTTTCAGGGGGGTTAGGTTGGGTGTTAGGAAGTATCTAATCTAACCATCTTAGCCAGAGGGTGGCTGGGCACTGGAACAGGCTCCCCAGGGAAATTGTCACAGCACCAAGCTTGATGTGTTTGGACAATGCTCTCAGGAACATGTGGGATTTTGGGGCCTTTCCTGTGCAGAGCCAGGAGTTTGACTTCAATGATCATCACTAATCCCTTACAACTCAGGATATCCTATCACACTGTGAAGAACATTTGAGGGGCTGTCTTTCTAGAAGCTGCTTTTTAAGAGCTTGTGTTTTGTTCCAAGATCACAAAGGTCCCGAAACCTCTGCCTTAAACTAAATCTGCACTCACAGTTAGCTGATAGGCAGTAGCATCTGACATTGCCATTTTCCAAGGAGTTCTAGATGTATCAGTTCAACTGTTGCTGAGATTGTTGCATTCCTGTATTACTCCATTTGGTATGTTTCTTTTGCTCCACCTGTCTGTTACAACCTTAGTATGATCAGCATCACTTTTTCTGTACTGATTACCATTATTGAGCAGATACATAAACTATTGACAAAATGTCCAGCAAATCAGTTATAAAGATTGTTCCTTCTGTGTGGTGCCTGAGCAACAGAAAAAGAGTGAGCACTTTATTTCCTCCTTTCTGACAGAGCTTTTGAGAAGGCACCTTCTCTCCTTTTTGCTTCCCAGTTAAGGTAGAGCTCCTGCACTGCTGAAAACACTGAATCTCTGTACAAATTTGCTTTCTACTTTCAGCTGGATAGACTTTGTGAGGTATGTAAATGTGCAATCAAAAATGTAGTACTAAGAAAATAGGAAACAATGAACACTCTAAAGAACTACTCTAGATTTATTTTCACAAAACAATGAAATCCAAAGTTAACTGAAAAAAGTGAAAAGCAAGTAAACACAGAAACTGAGTACCAGAAACAGTTGTCTTGATAGTTGAAAGTAATTTGCCAAAGTACTGAAGTCCTCCTTATTTACTCACTTAAATGCAAATGTACTTAACATTTCAGGAGTTTTGATCAGTAGAGAAAACTGTACATGGTTTTAATGACTTCCTTTCCTGTTACTTGCTTTAAAGGTGTTTTCACTTCTGTAAACTCCCAGGAAGAGTTATGGGAATCCGCCTACTGCGCTTCACCTCTGTGGTGATCATTGTCTTGCTTCTTGTGGCAGGTGCTTTAACAGCTTTGCTTCCCACTATCAAAGATGACAAACTGCCCAATTCGAGAAGGGAACCAAAAACCCAGAGTCAGTCTGCCTTGGATTCATTCACTCTAATTATGCAGACATACAATAGAACTGACTTACTGCTAAAGCTTTTAAATCATTATCAAGCAATCCCCCACCTACATAAAGTGATTGTTGTCTGGAACAACATTGGTGAGAAGACACCAGAGGAAATGTGGAATTCCTTGGGGCCTCATCCTGTCCCTGTTGTCTTTAAAGTTCAAACTGTAAATCGTATGAGAAACAGACTGCAGAATTTCCCTGACCTGGAAACAAAAGGTAATCAGCAGTTCATATCGCTATTACTAATATTATTTTCATGCTTGAAATCTGAATGCTAAAAGAGCGATGTTTGAGTTGTACTGTGTAATAAATGAGGGGATCTTTTGGACCACTTAATAGAGTGTGGTTGGTACAGAGGAAACATGTGTTATGATATCCAGTGCACAATTAGGCAGCACTACCAGGCTCACAGTGAGGAGTAAAGGAAAAGAGGAATGTCAAATGCATTTCAAGGTCTTTTGCAACAGTTCTCCATTTCCTTTGTGAGGCAGACATAGTTCAGCTTCTCTTCCTTCTGTAGCATAAACTGAAATTCAAAATGCATGTATTTGTTAAGTGTCTGCACTAATCTGGACTTAAGTCACCTGGTAAAGACTTGGTTTAGTCCATTCCTCTTAAGACTAAGTCCTCAAGTATGTTCTGCTCTTCTGAGAAACTTCCCTCCCTCGCTGTCTGGCTCTGTATCTCAAATTACACACCCTTTTATTTAAGAGTACTTTCCCCAGTCTCTTGGGTATTCATCTAAACGTTCTTCCTAAGCTCTTTCTAGGAGGTGTACAACAATAAATCCTGCTTGTTTCAAGTGGAAAAAACCCCCATATGTTGCATTACAGACCTGACCTTACTCATGATTAGTAAAGGTAATTGTATTTACTGCCCCCTCCCTAACATGCCTGCTAGTCCAAACACATGATTTCTAGGAAGACACTGGAAACTTCAACTTCCCAAGTGTTTTACGTTCTGCAGTAAGATTTGTGCTAACTGTATACCTTAAAAGTTTTAATGCATCTGCAGTTCAGATCTAAGAATATCCTTCCTTTTCTACTTCCTGGTAGTCTTTTGTCTAAAACTTAAGGCAAAGAGTCTTCCTTCTGTAGTTAATAATACTGAATGTTGCCTGGGCAATTTAACTTGCTCACATAGTGAGATGAGTAAAATTTTATACTAAGAATCCTTTGTAAGTCTCATATGCTAAAGAATAGTAGCTATCTCTATTCTAGTTGTGTCTTTACACAAGATTAGTAGAATTTTAAGCTGCTTTGCCAAACACTCACCAGTTTTCTAACACATATTTCTGCAGCTGAGTTTTGTAACAGCCTGGCAAATAATCTAAAATTTAGGTTTGCTTCCAGTTACCACAAAGCTGTAACATTGTTTTAGTTTTGAAATCTAATTATGTTTAATCAATCTACTTTCAAGGAATTGCAATTCAGCTTAATAGTTGTAGAAATTTTATATTTCATTTTTCAAGTATTGTGCTGCATACTGTGTTCATGCATTTAACCTTTTGACCAATTAAAAGTTTTTCTCCTTTTTTTCTCCCTTCAGCTGTTTTAATGATGGATGATGACACACTAGTCAGTGCTCATGATCTTGCTTTTGCCTTTTCTGTTTGGCAGGTAATGTTTTGCATCTTGGCAAGCAGTAGCGAGTTGCACTTGAGATTAATAGTTTTAATTAGAGCAATACTGTATCATACTGTTTTACCATTGTTCTTCTAGCTTTAAAGTTTTAGAAATTTTGAAGTGTTGAATAGTAGAAATTGCAAAATTGTTCTTTAATAGTATCCATATCTGTCATCTATAAAATTTTTAACTCTTTACAAAACCATGAAGTTGCTAACTGATGAATTTATTTAAATGGTAGTAGTCTGTGTGTTTTGTTTTGCAAAACACAAGAAATTGTCTGTAAAGTTATTTTCAGTGCCAAATACACAGCTGCCAATTGTGGGAAGATGTTTTGTTGGCACTATGTGATGTGGAATGAGGCAGACTTTCAGTTTTGTGAAAGTATATTTAATTGCAACATTTATGCAGATCAAAGGACCATATGCCAACAATTTAATTCTTTCCTGGCACTAATGCTGTCCTCCTTTCATTTAAAAAATGCATAAATCTCTCATGAAAGCATTTAAGTGAACCCCACACTGTGAAAATTGTGTTGAATTTCTTTTTTTCTTTCAGCAATTTCCAGAGCATATAGTGGGATTTGTTCCTAGAAAGCACATTTCTACTCCTTCAGGCGTATACAGTTACGGCAGCTTTGAATTGCAGAACCCTGCCTTGGGGAATGGAGATCAGTATTCTATGGTGCTCATTGGTGCAGCATTTTTTCACAGAGGGTACTTAGAAGACTTTCAACAGCAGCCAGAAGCAGTTTACGCCTTAATAGATGAAACTCAAAATTGTGATGATATTGCCATGAATTTTCTGGTAGCCAAGCATACTGGAAAACCTTCAGGAGTGTTTGTGAAGCCTGTTGACATAAGAAATTTAGAAAAAGACACTAACAGTGGCTATTCTGGAATGTGGCACCGAGCAGAGCATTTGTTACAGAGATCCTACTGTGTAAATAAACTGGTTAATATTTATGATGGCATGCCCTTAAAATATTCTAATATCATGATTTCTCAGTTTGGTTTTCCTAATTATGCCAATCACAAAAATAAAATGTAAGCCAATGAATTTAAAGTGTTAAATGTTAAACAATACTCAGTGAATTGTACTGAGTTCAAGGAGAGAAGAAGGTGTGATTACTGCATCTTGGCCATTCCTCTTTGTAGCCTCTGATTTTTCTCCCCTAGGCTTTTTATGTATTTTCTTTCCATTCTAACTAATTCACAAAGGTAAGTTTTGAGAAAACTTAAAGAATATATAGTCATGCTTAGCTGTGATAAAATCATCCTCTTTCCTTAAAACCTGAAAAGCTACTCTGATTAATTAGGCCAGTTCTTCAGAAACATGCAGACAAACATGCATTCCTACTTTTCAGATCGTAACATTTGGATTTTTTTTCCTTGAATATACATATCCAGTCAAATGAGGTCTAAGCATATTTTTGACAGTTACATGTTGAGATGCTTCCTTGCCTTCCCACTCCTCACCTGCTCCTACCCAGTTTCCAGTGAAGCTGTAGAAGAGCTACAGTGAACTGCTGGCCAGGCTTCTGGCCTCCTGTACAAAACCCTTTGAAGTTTGTATATAAGCTACTCGGTGTTCTGAGATGTTCTTGAAGCTGCTATGAAAGCCAGAAGAGTACCTCACCTTAATCTCAGATAGTCCTTAAACCATTGCCTACAATATCTACTCCTGCTGAGTAAATGAAAAACGATCTCTGATGTGGCTTTTTTTCCTATTATTGATTTGCCTAGAGTTGCTGAAATACTGCAAGCAGCTGAAAGGTAAATCCTAGTGGTTGGAAATATAAGAAACATGAATACATGAAATATGAAACTTACATAAGCAGCCAGAAGAATTGGATGGAATGTTACTTATTAATATTCTCTTTAGTACTTAGTTTTATTTTGATATTCTGCATATACGTTGTTACAAACGTGCACCCAGGAAAATGCTCAATTTGTTAAAAATTTCTTATTTACAGCCCCTAGTAAGAGCAGGGTGTTCAACATTTATTACAGTGTACATTTTGTAGTTTTGCAGGTCTACTTGTTTTTTAGCTAATCTTTCAATGAGTATTTACTTTTTAGTTCTTTTCTTGTCTGTTTTTTTTGGCTATGACAACAGACTTAAAACATACAATAAATGGGTAAAGCATTATGAAAAAAAAGTATTTTAAGGTACAGTGATATTTGACAGGGATGAACTATTATCAGTCTCTGGATTCCCTGACTTTATTTATAGCAAGAAACAGAGCTGCTGTTAATGGCTTTTGTTAGATTGGGACTCTATAGTTCTGGAAACCTATTGACATGGACAGGACAAACCGTTTCTAATGAAGTTGCAGAAGGGTTGGGCTTTTTTTGTGGCATGAAGGAGAATAAAAGACAGTGATTTTCCTGGATCGCAGAATCAGATTTGGCATCCAAAGCAGATTTAGTTTCATCTGCATCAGCTTTAATTGATTCTTAGAATCAGTTCAAAGGTAGCTGTGGGCAACCAGTCACAGCTAATACCTAGTCCACAAATAGCATCTGCACAAATGGTATATAATTCTATCAATTTTTGTAATAAGTTAGCTGAACAAAGAGTGAAAAACATGACAAGTTCCTTACAGCAGAGTACGAGTCTTTGGGGGAATGAAGGATTCTTTTGCCTTGTTCTATCAGTATTAAAGGATTTGATTTCTGTTCAGTGAAACTACTTTTGTAAGATTTAAAGGGCGGAATCTTAACATGGCAATGTAAATTCTGCTTAATTTTGTTGTAATAGTGAAAAGTAGTTTTTAATTATTGTGCTGTAGTGCTAAGTAGTATACAAAAAGGTCTATGATCTTTCCAGAAATGCAAATTTCCCAGTGGTAGTTTACTGTATTTCATTTACTTACTTGTCTTCCATGATTTCTGTTCTGTGCAGTAGCAGCTAGACTTGTGAAGACTCACAGTTGTTGTTAACCTTATTTTTGAAATGTGAAATGAACTGTCAAGTCAGCCAAGTATTGGGCTCTTGTTGGAGCAAAGGAGTTGTTTTGGTTTTGGGCATGTATTTTTGTTCTTCTGTATCAGTGAAAGAATTAATAGAACAAGCTTGTAATTATACTGTCAAATTTAATTTGCGCCATTGTAAAATAAAATACAGAATGCAAACTTGTGATATATTTATTTTCAAATTATTGAGCAAATTTTTCAGTGTTAACATGTCTAAAGTAAGCTCACAGTTCGTGTACTCATGAGTAGCACCAAGATTTCTTTTTTTAAAAAAATGTGTACTTGTTGGCAGATACATTCATTTAATTTAGGTAAGGCCTATTTATGAAGGAAGAAAAGACATAAACCAACAACCTGAATCATTTAGTCTTAGCAAAAAAAAAAAAACAAAACAAAAACAAAGATAAGACTTAAGCACCAGCCATAATTCATTGTACTTTGGAACCAAATGGGGTTGTTTGCTTATGTTTTAAAAGTGGATTTTTTTATCCCTTGGTAGTTATAAAAATGCCTTAGGATTCTTTACTGAAAATACATTATCAAAAATGATATTTTAAACAAAATAATATACATGTGATTTTTTTTAGAGATTATCCATATGTCATTTGGTAATATTTTAGAGTCTAAACAGAATCATCACCACCTCTGAATGTTCTGTTGAAATTACTGTTAATGCAACACAGGATTTTAAACATGGTATCTAAAATATATATTGAAAACAATCCTTGATTTAAAAAAAAAAAGGATATAGTGCTAACATGATAGAACAGCAAAAAAAATTGCTTCTTTGCAAAAAAAAATGCCACAAGATGTCACTGCAGCCTTGATATTTGATCTCAAATGTTAAAATGAGTACATAGTATTGATTAGAATAACTAAGTTGTACTAGTTGAAAATATTCTTAAAGCTAGCATTTTACAAAGTGAAATTCATTAAATAATTGTACTAATAGCTACAAGACACAATACTGGAATTGAAAAAACAGAGGTTGTTTGGCACGTATTTTTACAGGGAAGAAAAGAAAGGTTAGTTTATTTCTGATGCTCACAAAAGCTGCAGCTAATTGCCGGAAATGAGAACTCTTCTGCAATGAAAACTGTATTTTTAGCTTTGCAGAAGACATACAAGCAGTATACAAAAATTTGGCAGCTGGGCTTCAGTTTCTAGTCATATTTGCCTCCTAGATTCAGCAGTCTAGCTGGATGGGTTTACATATCTTAGGCTTTAACACAAACTTCTACAGATTGTAGATACTGTGTAGTATGCTGTTCCAGCTTTCCTTCTGTTGACAAAGTTTTCCTAAAGCTACTTCAAGTATGCTTATTTAAACTCCCCTTTAGCAGAGTGCAGCACTGACTTAGAAATGTGCTACACTGAACTGTAGTCAAAGTCTGAGTAGAAAAGTGCATCAAAAAAACTGCAGTTCTGAACAATATATCCTAATACCCCATTTCTTACACAGGATATGGTACCCCTTAGAGAACTGCTTGTAAAAAAACACCAGAGAAATATTTGATTTTGTTAAGGGTTACCCACAAGGGGAAGTTATAAAGAACAATCTAAAGAAAAACACTGATTTCCATGAAAAGCAAATACCTTCCAACAACCTTCATTTAATTTGCTGCTACATAAGACTGCAGTCTCATCCTCGTAAGCATCTTGTATGGAATAGTACTTACTACGGAAAATGAGGTTTTCTTAGGTGTCAGGGTCATATTTAGCACATTAGTTTTGGAGCTTTCCCAAAAAGTTGAAAAAAAGCAGTGCAAGAAAAAAGCATTAGAATCAACACAAAAATAAATAAGCAAATGCAAAACCAGCTGCACTGTCTTCTGTAGTCCTTCACCTGACTTGTAAAGCTTTAAAGATTATCCTGTGCTTATGACACTAGATTAAAAACTGAAGCGTCAGAAGTGTTTCACACTCCTGTTTAGCCTCATTAGCAGACACACCAGGATTAATTATATGAAGTGGTGGTTACAGTAGGTTATTTATAGTGTTAGGGAAAGCCGGTGATACTAATGTGAACCTCTGGGCTGCGTATGGCTTTGTATTGCAACATCTTTTAAAGGTGTTTCAAGAGTGCATTTTTTTGTTTGGGGGAAGAGTGCGGGTTTTTACCTCCTTTTTTTCTCTCCTCAAAGTACCTCCTCTTTGCAACCTTTGCTTCAGTTTTAAAACCGAGACGGACAGTCCTCCCTGTTTGGCACCGCCCGGGCGGGAAGCGGCGGCCGCGGGGGGCCTGGGGCGGGGCGCTCTGGGGCGCCGCCAGCTCATTGGCTGCAGACGTAGCACGGCGGCCTCTGATTGGTCAACCGTCTTGTCTGTCACGACAAAGGGTGGCCCAGGTATCGCCATGGACGCTCCGCCGGTTCCCCCGTGCATGAGGCGGCCC
>VYXD01006830.1:1240507-1293513 GCA_013397195.1 Hylia prasina
GGGCACCCCGGCGCTGCTTTCCCCGCTCTCCCGGGCGAGGCGCGGGGCTGGCACCTGTTGCTGCGCGCTGCCGCTGGCTCGGAGCCGCAGCCCAGGGGCGCCGGCAGCGCGGGGGGCCCGGCCCGGGCGCTCCCGCCGCCGCTCACGCAGCAGAAAAAGGAGCGGCGGAGCCTCTTCCGCCCCGCGGTGACAGGCGTGCCCCGAGGCGGTGGCCCGCTGCCTTCGCTGTCCGACGCTGTGCCTCTAATCTGTCTTTCAGATCGGTTGTACTTCGCCACTTTACGAACTAAGCCGAAAAGTACCGTAAATACCCACTATTTCTCTACCGATGAGGAACTGGTCTATGAAAAGTAAGTGTTGTGGTTTGCATATTCAAAGTGATCACCTGAGAGTCTCCTCAACACACTTTGATATACTCTATACAATATTTTTGCCCCGTTAAGGTACTTGCATAGAACATGAGCTTGAAGTTAGTGCGAATGTATTTATTTTTTAGCTGAAACTAGTTTAACAAGGTGACTCTTAAAAGAAAGACCCATAAAAACAGCTGCAAGGCCAGTTAAATGGCTTAAATTGTGGTTGAGCTTGAAGGATATCTGCGCCTTGAAAGATTTGTTTAAATACCAAGGTCTATTAAGACTAGTCACACTTCATTGAATGGTGTCTTAAGTGGAAGACTTATTTGGTAGGAATAGATTAACAGTGGTTTGTTTTATATTTCCTGTATTTTCCATAGAGAGTATGAAGTTTACAGAATCATCAGAATGCCATGTTTAAATGTGCTTTTGAAGAGCATCTGCAACTTCTTTAAAAACTCTGGTTTTATTAGAGTGTTTTGAGATAGCACTTTCTGATGGCTTTTGTATCTTTAGAACAGCAGAAAAAATATTTTCTGTGAAGTAAAAGGTTTATGCTTGTAAGACACTTTACATAGAAGGTAAAAAATAAAATAGCTGTGAGTACTATTTAAGGACATAAAAAACATCAAACAAATAATCACGCTGTCCTGTGGCTAAAAAGTTGGTGCTCTGGACTGCATTCCACGATCAGCTGTTCCTGTGTGATGGTATATACCTATCTGCTTGACACGGGGCATGCTGCAGCAGAAGTGAAACAAAAATTGTGTTCCTGTTTTAAGTATAACTTTTTTTCCAAATGGTTTGAAGCAATTGTGAGCATCAGCCATTCTTCCCTCCTTTCTCCAGTGACCAGTATTGTTTCTATGAAGATGTAAACCAATATTCCTTGATTTTTAGCTTACTTTCTATGCATAGCTTGTAGTTTCAGGGTATCTTTTTTGCACATCTTCTTATCTTAAGCTGTGTGTCTTCTACTGGAGTTCCCAATGGTTCATTCCAAAAGGTGACTTTTGTAGTGAGCTGCTTGGGCTGGGAGTAAGTTCTTTAATGATCATTAAGGAATTTTGATTAGAAGGGACCTCTGGAGTATCCTAAGGGAGGGTTGACCTAATACTGGACGCAAAACTCAACTGGGGAAGATCTTGAGCAATTTGGGTGGTACCACTTGCTTTAAGAAAGGAAACTTGTATCTCTTCCAAACGTCAGTATTATGTTTCAATTCTTAATGTGCTTTTAGGAAGTGTGAAGGAATCTTAGGTGACATTTGATCTTGTGGGTAGGAAGGGGGAGCAGTTCTGTACTGTTAGTTACAGATGGCTGTACTAACCAAGGCCTGTAACTGAGGTATTTGTGTAAGGACAGTGTCTTTTTTTTTTTTAAAGTACTGAGAAATTTGAGGGGTGGGAGGTGGGGAAAGTAATTTTCTATAACATGTAAAGGAAATTCTGTAGGTATATTCCTTAACCCAGTGTTAACTACATATGAGGAGGGTGTAACCTGGTACCAGGTATAATTACCAGGTAATGGAGGGAAGCAAAGTTTCCTTTATCTTCTAGGGCACGTCTAAAGACTTTGAACATGTAACTCCTGGTGTATGTTCTGAATTGATGGTTCCTGATCTGTTTGGCCCATTTTAAACTTGTCATCCTATATCTGTTACTGTAAAGATACTCTCTCTTTTGTGCTCATAAAATGCTGAAATGTGATATGAAAGTAAGTGACAGTTAACAGGTGGTACCAGGGAATTGTGTAATAACCTTTTGCATATCATTGTTAAACTTTCCCTGGTATTTGTATTGCAGCACCCACCCCTATCAGTGTATGCAATATTTGGTAATAAACCCATGCCTGATCCTAATTTTTTTTGATTTAGTCCTCTCATATCCAAGGAAGTTTATATGGTCTCAGGGAAGTTAATGCAGGTGTCAGTAGGGTTACCATGTTATGAATATTTTTAATATCTTTCTGAATTTGGAAGGCTAGAGGTAAACTGAGGAATAGAACCCAGGACTCAGTTCTTGGGGAAGTGTTAATATTGCTGTAGCATCTCTCATGCTCATCAGTAGGCTTGACATCAGTCTGTTGTGTTTCCCAGGCTGCACATGAGGTGGGGGGCCTGAGAGGGATTGTCTGTAAGTAGTAGTAGAGTGTAACTTCAGTGCAGCAGATCAGATGGTCTCCTCCCTTCCTCAAAAATGCAGTCTTCTTTCTGAGAAAGTGATTCGAAATACTTGTTGCATGATAGCAAAATAAGTATTTGGAAGCGAGTTTTGAAATGCTATGGCTCAGAACAGTGGTTTGCAGGGTCTTCATGGAAATGGCCTGCCTGGGTGCTTCTTGTGGTCAGAATTCCACAGCCACTTTCACTTTTTAATCAAATGACTTGTTCAGAGAGTTCCAGGGAGGGGGATAGGTGAAGTCTGCTCAGGCGTGACATCCTCAGCACCTGTGAGGTATGGAAGTAATTACATCAATACAATTGCTTGTTGATTTAACTTTGCTTGGTTGCATCACTGTAGTGACAAGAAAAAGATACTTGATTGTGCTTGGAAGTAAACTGCTTTTATTTTGGCTCTTTTTCTGTTTAAAGTGCTTTTCCCTGGGCTCTTATTCTTTTGGCTTGTTGCAGAATTTTATTTGGCTGTCTTTACACAGAGGTGTCAGTTTGCTTCACTGAAGCAGTATCTGATCTGAAAACCTCATGAATATGTAGGTTTGGAGTTGCCTGATTACAGAGAGCCTGTTACTGGATCACACAGTACTTAAAAACTTGCTGCCTTGCTTCCCTTTCTTTTCCCCCTCACTCTTGAAGATGTAAGGAAGCAATTTTTATATTAGTAAAATATAAATATACCCCATTCATCAAACAAAAGAGCTGTAGTGCTAGCTCTGATGGTTTGGGAAGTTTGGGGTTGACTTGCTCCTGTAGCTTGTCACATGATTTATCACTAAATTATACACGGTGTGGTTATGTAATCTTTTGCCCTTTAGCCTTCAGCTCTCACTTGAAGTTTTGAACTGTTCTAATGACTTTGTAATACTGTCTAACTTAAACATTCACACTAAAAAGATAATAAAGACATTCTTAAAACCATTTAAGCCTATTTCAAATGCTAGCTGACTAGGAACTTGCAGCTAGAACTGTCACTATTTTAGTTAAATGGCTGCAATTTAATCTTGAACATATTATGCCAGAGAAATGATATACAAATGCCTCAGTTAAGAGAACAAGAAATCTGAATGGAATGACAATTCTGAAAGCTCTTCTTTGATAGTTCTGTTTCTGTAAGATTTCCTCAGAGTTTTTCTGAAACTCTCTGAAGTTCCTCCTGAGAAAGTCTTCACTATTTCTTATAAGGGAACCCAGTGATTCAGGATAGTGTAGTACAGGTAACTGTTGCTTTGGGAAAATGGAATTAACGAGAAACAAGCCATCTTGATGAAGATTGTCATTTGGCAAATAGACAAACCTTGCCTTGGCAAGACCTCAGTTAATGAGTTAGGCACTAGTAAGAAGCTTTTTATTCTCTAAGAATAGTGTCTTTCACCTTCCAGTAAGCAGATCTGGGTTGAGAATACTACACTTGACTGGTTAACTCAGCTTTCACATGGTTTTATCAAAGCAACTTTTAATGTTCTTTTTATTTCTGAGTAGTTTTCTCAAAGTCAGAATTTAAATAATGTGAAACAGGACTCTCTTACTGATGAATTATAATGGCAGCCTTCATAAATCATAATGGTTTTTATTCAGTCATTTGTTCTGACTTTGGATCTCTTGAATAAACAGTGTTTGCAGATCTAATCTCTGACGTGGTGTAAGCAGCTGTAGAAGTAGTAAATATGATAGTCTCTGTAAATCATGCTTTACACTGAAACATCCTTTCAAGCTATGGTATGTTACTTCCCCATTTCACAGCAGTCTTCATGAGAGCTACTCCAGTGAGGTAGCAGTAGAACAAGACTTTAAGTGCTTAGCTACAACAATATTAAATGAGGACTGTTTCTTCTACTGCATGTGTATATGCAAAGAAGCAGTTTATCTTTCCTTTGAGAAGAGTAAGGGTTAGCCTATTTGGTTTTGTTTTGGTTAAATGCTGCTTTTCTGTGGCTCTCCAATAACAGTACTTGCATAGGAAACCTGAACTTCTTGATCTTTCTGTGGCTTAAATCATTTGAAAGGAAAAAGAAAACTTAAACTTAGCCTTGTTACAACAATCAGAGCTGTCCCTTCACACAGAAAGCAAGGATTTCTTTTTTCACCTCAGTAGTTTTGAAGACTCAACCTTCACTATTGGATGACCAAGATAACTTAGTAAGATTAAGTCCAGAATTAAAACAAGGAAATTTCCCAACTTAATTTTATACCTTGCTTTATCATATCTGTTTTTACTTTTTTAAAGTAAAAGATGAAAGCATTTACCAGTAGTATTGAGGAGAGGTTTCTTTTGCTTGCAGTAAAAAGGTACCAGGATACACAGCAGCTTTTTAAGCTCCAGTTTTTTGTTGGATGGGAATGTAGCTTGACTAGGAAATCCCTTGTGAGCATCTTGGCCTCTGTCAAGATGACTTTTTTTCTGAAGGTTCTAGGCTTCTGATATGACCTGAAGGTTCTTCCGTAGGGCAGCTTCATTGTTAATTTGTTTTTGATATCAAGGAGCACTGGATTAAAAAAAAAAAGTCTATCTGGAATAATTATTTTAATTAACTGTGGCCTAGATCTAAGAGTTGTTGAATTTTGAAGAATCAGGATTTTGCGGAGTATTTGGAACTTCCAAGAGGAAATGGACTTAATACCTGGGGGGTTTTGCATGACCCAGGGCCTCTGCATTATTCGTACCTTCAGATAGTTCCAGAGTTGTATTTGCTGTATCATCCTTTGTCTGTTCAGAAGCACACAATCCCTAAGTAGCATTAAGCACTGGGAATTTTATCTTGGCCCCACTAAGAAAGCTCCTAACAATTCACGTGTTACTGGAATCAGTGGACCAGAGGACAAAAACAGTGCTCACCTTTTTCATGTGCTTGAGAAGTGAGGAGGAGAAACACACTTTAGGAAACTGGAGTTGGAGGAAAAAAGCCTGAATAGGTAAGATTTCCTAGCCAGCAGTTAGGTTGTAATGAATGTGCAGACTGATCCTCTCTCATCCAGAGACTTTGGTGCATGTGAGAAGTGTGAGAAATGTTCAGCTTACGATTTGAAACAAGTAGCTGAATTTCCACTTCTGCAGCACCTGAGCCTTGTACTGTTTAATGGCCAGGCTCACAATAGCTGCAGCAAGGCCCTTAGAGGGTCGTAACGTGAATGTTCCTGTGTAGGAAAGAGGGAGCAAGGAGCAAGAGAAGAATGACTCACAGTAAGAAAGTCTCGTTGCTTCATTTTAATAGGAAGCTGGACATTTGTAAAATGCTGAAAAATTAGCCAAGTTTTGCAGTTAGGAAGCTGTATTTTTGTTGTTTCACCAGGTTCTTGGGTTTTATCTTTTGACTTAAGTAATTGCAAGCTTGGGGGGATCCTGTTTTGGCAGGAAAAATGGCTTTATATGATTACAAGTGTTTAAAAGGCAAACTTCATACTTCCAAGAGTACTTGTGCTCCAGTTCTGGGATATGGACTCCAGAAGTTATTAAATGGTGCCTCTTTTTTGAAAACAAATGTTTTACTAAAGCAATGACTGAATAAGGTGGCAAACAAGAAACATCATGCCCTAATGGGAAGCGAATGGGAGTATAACACTACTGCTCTATAGGGAAAAAGTATCAGACATCTGAACTAAAGTCATGCATTTTATCTTTGAAAGATGGTATCTTGGCCTGATAGATTAACTGAAGTTAATATGGACCTTAACAAATCAGGGAGATGAACAATCACCAACTGTATGAAATTCAACAAGAGCAAGTGCCAGTTGTGCACCTGGAATGGGGCAACCCTGGATGTACAGAGAGACTGGGGAATGAGAGGCTGGAGGGCAACACCACAGAAAGGGATCTCAGCATACTCTATGATTCTGTGCAGGTTATCAATTCAGTTAAAAGTCTGCTAGGCTATAATATTCCTTCATTGAATGGCACCATCTAATCATTCAGGATGGGAAATCTGTTTATCATTTTTTTTTCCAGTACAAGGGTCAGGGATATTCAAAAGCTTAGTAAAAAGTGGTGTTTGCATTCAGAAGGCCTGGTTCAGGCTTGAACTGACTTGTGGCACCTTCATGTGCCATCTCATGGAACTGCAGTTGGAAATGACTTCTTACTAAAGGGGTGTGGGCTGCATTTCCTTCACCATTAAATTCCCTGGAAGAATTTACAGTAACTGTTTGCATGACAGAGTAGAGCAATGGGCTGGCTTTTCTAGGGGGATGATGATTCCTATGATACAGTACAGCAAATGGCTCAGATACTATATTGCAACAAATTACAGGTAGGAAGAAGTGGTTCTAGGAGTCTATTCTAAGGAGAAAACAGATACCAGATACTTATGCTACTGCTTCCAGGTGGCATCATGACAGTATTTTTGAAGTAGTGTATTTAAATGTTCAGCTAGTATATTCTGGGGTTTTGCTACTTGGTTTGAGAAGCATAAGGATAGCAAGTCTCCATGGGATGAGGGAGAAGAATAATTTAAGGTATCATCTAGGTAGTTGATTAAAACAAAATATAATAAAATGTTAGTTAATACCATACCTGCCTTCTGTTCCTCTGGTTTCCACCTCCATTGTAAATGACTGTCTCTCTTAAATGGCTTAAGCTTCAGAGGCATTCCAATTTCTCTTACTGTACTTAAATGCTGAGTTAAAACATCTAGATGTAGAGGAGATGGAACTAAAATAATATTGCATGAATTGTTATCAATGACTTTTCTTATGTTGATCTTTCGTTTTTGCAAACAAAATTCTTTATTCAGATGGTGACTTGGTGTGTCATTTCATCCCCATTCCCTATACCCCGCCCATTTCCCATATTCCACTTACATTTACTTAAAATTCTGGTCTTGAGATGAAAATCCTTTGGGTGAATCAGGATCAAGTGTTACTAATTCAAGTATAAAAATGGCCTTTTGTAGAAAAAGTAATGAAGGTGCATAGAATTAAATCCTGCTGCTTAAACACATCAAAAACTGTATTTGTGTCTAGGGATGTAAATTGAAGAAAGATTTTGTAGATCAGAGTTCAGTGACTTCAGTGCAGAGTCTTGTATTATCTTTCAAAGAACTCTTTTGATTTGAAGATTTGTAAAGCACTTGTTTCACTTAGCCCCCTCAAAGAAAGGACAATTAACTCACTCCAATTTAGAGGTATAAAATGGAGGAAGGTTATGTTACATGCATTATTTTAACTTTCTGCCTCGCATTTCAACCACAATGTTTTATGAGCAAAGGCAATAGCTGGTTTATACTGCCTCTGTGGTAGCAAGGCAGTAACTTGGGAATTGGCAGTGGGTCTGTCTATGGGTAGTAATGCTGATGCAGCAGGGACTGAAAGTGCCTTTCCTTTGGTTGTGTTTGGATTCTAAGAAATATCTTGTTTCTGCAGCATAGACAAACAGGGATAGTACCAGAATCTTAAACCAGATACTTCTACCCCTTACTCCACTGTGTTAAGAGATGCACAGGATTCTTAATGGTAATAAGTGACGGAGAAATAGTCAAAAATTGTGACCTCTTTAACTTGAGGGCTGAGAGAAGCTGAATGGCTTCATTTTGTAGAAAGACAATTAATTCCTGGATAGACTCAAATGTGTTTTATCCTTATACCCTCCAATATAGTAATTTGTCTTGTGGAAAAAGTTGTAAATTGATTTTCATGTATTTTTCTTACACTACTGTTCAAATTTAATCAAGTGGAAAAGTAGAAGTGGATATATGACTTCATATTGATGTACTTCTAGCAAGTGAATTGTAATAAATCTTATCATAAAGCATGGCTGTATTTCTTCAGTCTTTTAATGAACTGTGTATTTGGTTACATCTTTTAGATACTTCACTAACAATTTTTTTTAAAAGTATTCCCTATTATAGTAACTATCCCATTCAATATTTTTCCACAATACTTTAAAAAGTATTTTTCCAAAATAATTTTAATCTCATACATTTTACTCTTCATCTTATATTTAAGTGAAAGAATGCTCTAGTGTTGATGGAGTAAGATAAGATGGGGGTGTTTGATTCATGTGTTAGTGCAGCTGTATGGGAGGAGACGTTAGGAAGCCTTCTGTATGACTTTACTAGTAGCTACATTCACTCCAGTGTTGTTAGAGCTCCAGTTTTAACTTCTTGTTTGTCTTAACTCATACTGGTCCTTAGAACGTTTTTATTTCATCTCTATGAAAAACTGTATGGAGGGTTTTGTTTTAAAAATGACTATTGACCATATCTGGCAGACATATCTAAGAGAAGATGATGAATTCTGAACTTAAACCCTGCTTTCCTGGGGCTGCAGTTTTCTCTTGACTTAGTTAACTTCTGTCCAACCTGCAAATTAAGTTCTAGTAGTTGGACAGCTTGGTTTTTTTCCCAGCTAATTAGCTTCTGTAATTACATCATAAATGTTTTGTGCTGGACTGAATCTTAACCAACACTTGTGTTGTTACTTGATACTGTGAGGTAGATGATGCTGAAATAGCATTGGTGTGGCAGGAAGGCTACTTGTCTTAGGGAGGGATCAAACTGTATGATTGTCTCTTTTTGCACTGGTCTTGGCTCTCTTGTTTGGAAGAATGTGGGGAGAAGGGTATCAGTGATGTTAAAAGCATTAAAAAGATGAAGCACAAGCACTCCTGATTTGTTTTTTGTCTGCACAGAATGGGTGAAGCAGAAGGCACCTCTGCAGATGTGTAATGCAACCCATGGGCTCAAAGCAAGGTTGACAAGAGCAGGTTGTTCAGATCCTTGTACAATTTGGTTGTGACTTTACAACCTCTCTGTGCAATTGCTTCCCAGTGTTTAATTGCCTTCAAAGTGGAAGTTTTCTTTTTATGTTCAGCTGGAATCTAATTCGTTTTCCTGAAAAATAAAACCCTTTGCCAGGGGGGAGAAAGCTTGATAGGTACTGCCATCTATTTTATCATGTAATTTCAGTACCTTTTTATTCCTTCAAAGACTGTAAGTCCAGAATATCTTTTTCCTTTGTGATTCCCCAAATAGAATGTGTTCAGATGCCCATGGCTTGTTTTGTTTGTCAGTAGGCAATAAGCTTCCTGTCTTTTTTATCAAAAAGGCTTAAGGCAGATCAGATTAAAGCAGTTTAAGTAGTAGTCCATTCTCACTGTAATTCATAATGTGTGCTTCAAAAAATTTGCATAGATCATCAAGATTAAGATTCTTATATACAACAGGAGAATTACTGGAGGAAATTTTCAGCTTAAATTTTGACCAGTTTTGCACAGTTGATGGAGGGGGAGCCCTAGAAGAAGTTGCTGTAAGTTGCCTGCATAAAGGCTGCTGTTGTTTGTAAAGGTGCCTGTGTAGAGGGTTTGCTGAGAAGAGAACTGTGAATCACTACAAGGAACTCCTGTTGTGCAGTCATTTTCCTGTACAGATTACTGCTACTAGCTCCTACCTTAAGGCCAGAGATTGTTGTTCAAAGGTAACACAGTTTAAAAGTGTAGAAAAGAGAAACAAGAACAACGAGATATTTAGGACATGAAATAAGTAATAAATTGGAAGAACAGCCTTGAGGCAGGAGGATTTGGAGAACAAAAGGAAACATAACTATATGTAAAGTGTGTGTGTAATATCTAATCTCTGGGATAGTGAAGGAAGGGATATAAAGAAATGAGCTTTAACTTCAGACAGAGATCAAGAGTAGATGTTATTAAAAAAATTTTATCACCCATAAGGAATTCTATTTAGCTTATTCTTGATGGTAGGTAATGATATATTCTCATCTTAAGCAGTTGTAGAATCTTTAGGATGGTATCAGCATGGTTTAAATGTATATCATGTTTTCAAGTTCTTACTCTGTGGTTTTGGCCAAAACCAGACTGGATATGATGGGATGAAGAAAAAAATTCTGTTGTTAGTGTGTGTATATAATGGGAAAAGTAGTTACTGGACTATCTTAACCTGAGGCTACAAATAAGTTTAAATTAATTGTTACTATTGTCCTTTTAAATTAATCAATAAAGAATTTAGCTGGTTGTTCCATGTGTATTGGCTATTCAGTATCCTTGATTTCCAGCTTTAATTATCAACAACATGCATGTTGAATTTTGCTTAGCTCTTTTGTATAAATAATACTGTTTTTTCTCCCCAGTTTCTATGGAGATTTTGGACCTTTAAATTTGGCGATGTTATACAGATACTGCTGTAAACTAAATAAAAAATTAAAGGTAAGCTTCATTTAAAAACAATGTTCCCATGTTTTTGTATTTTCAAATTGAAATAAAATTAGCCAGTTTGGAAGTATTTGTTAAATGCTCATGAGGTAAATAGTTATTGCTAAGCTTTAAGGATATTCTTTGTTCTGATTTTTTTTTTTCCCTCTGAAGAGTGAAAGACAATAATATACCCTCATTTTGGTTTAGGAGATGAGGCAGGTGACTGAAGGTTGTGTTCATCTTTTTGCATAAGCTTAACAGTTTCAAGACAATGGTAACAAAAGCTACTAGTTGTGTCACGGGTTTGCAGCTAATGAAGTGTGTATGCTGGTCTGAATAACTGAAAAAACAGGTACTCGAGGAAGAAACATGGATCCTGAAATCCCACTGTTTAAAGTAAGTCTCAGTGGAATAGGGGAAGGAGGCAGAGAGAGAAACAGGCGGCCTTGGGACTATGAGAGCACTGCTTAGCAGTAGGTAAAACATGGGTGTGTTATCAACACAGTTCTGATGACAAATCTAAATCACAGCATCACTCTGGCTGCTGTGCCTAAATCCCAGCTCCATCCCAGCCAGACCCTCTGGACATATGTACAGCTGCAGACTTCACTTTCTCCAAATACCTGTGAAGAAGTGATTTGCAGCATGTATAGAAAGTCTGTCAACTGCAAGAAATGAAACAGATATTTTAATTCCAGAATGCTGATTAATACAGCTTGTGGGCAAATGGTGAAGAGACCCCTACTAAATATTACAGATTTAAAGTCTTTATCATGTTACTGAGAGAAGGGGAAAATGGGACAACAGATGTGATTGCTTTGGCCACTGTTAAGAGGGTCCCTTTATTGAAAATGACATTATTTCTAGGGGTTCAAATGAGTTGATTCATGCTACCTGCTGATTTCGGGGGTATGCTGAATTCCATGAATTCTTAAGTGGGGGTTCTGCAAATGGAGGGGCTTGTAGAGCTGCTGCAAATTTCTTGAAAAAAATAAGTGCTTCTAGTAAAAATTTAGATTGCTTCTTACTTTAAAAAGATAAAGATGAAAAGTTTAACTATACTACTTGTCATTTTGAATTCCTGTGCTCATATTGGAAAAACATGGGATTTGCCATCTGATCACACCAGGCACCTTATAAATACGTTATCACCCTATTTTGCAGTGCCACTGTCTCATTCAAACACATGACCAATGATTCTTACTCAGTAGGAGTCTATTTTTTTCACCTTACTTCTGCTGTTTGTGACCTTTTATTTGCATTAATAAAAACTGGAGGATGCTTGCTCTATGAAGCAGTTACTCCAGAGGAGAACCAGTAATAAACCTACTATTCTAACTTCACTGTGCCCATGGGAATTAGAGATCTGAATTTCCAGATTCAGATTGTGACTCTGATCAGTTTGGGACCTTAATACAGTCTCATATGTTACTATATGCCTTCAGTCTTGAACCTAGGTGCCACCAATTTCACCCAGAAAATAAGTATGCAGCTAGCAAACATCTCAGGGGTTTTTTTTAATGGTTCAGTATTAAACAGGACTGCATCTGCAGCCTTTATTCTTGTACTAAGACCATCATCTTGCTCATTGGATGAGGCAAACTAATTGTCAGAAGTGTGTTGTAAGCATGGTGATAAGATTGGATGTTATGATGGAAAAAAACCAAGGGCCCTAAATTGGAACTGAGCTATTAATCTTGGTATTTGCAGGGTTGGTTTAGCAAATTGTAATGTCAATTTTAATGTAACTTCTCTATTTTTTGAGAGAAAATGAATGTACTTACACTGCTGCATGAAGGATACAGCTGGCCAGGACCAGAACAGAGAGGTCTCTTCTGGGAGGAAATGCAGTTTGTTGCTGCTGGCTTTCCAGAGGCTAATTCCAAACAAGTTTAATTTAACTCCTAGTGCCTAAGAGAGAAGGGTAACCTGATAATGCAACCACTTGAAAGTAATACCTGCAAAAACAGCTAAAGCTTGGAGTACTGCCAGAGTGGTATAGAAACTTCCATATGAATGGACTCCAGCCTGGCTGAAGGGCACTACCCCTGGGGTAGGCCAGCACTGCTGATGTAAGCTTTGCCCTTCTAGTGGTTAAAATCTG
Source organism: Hylia prasina (assembly GCA_013397195.1). Taxonomy (NCBI): domain Eukaryota; kingdom Metazoa; phylum Chordata; class Aves; order Passeriformes; family Sylviidae; genus Hylia; species Hylia prasina. The sequence continues at coordinate 1,253,284 of VYXD01006830.1, forward strand.
TGCCACACTCAGTCCTAGTTTAGATTCCATCTGCAGTGGGTAAGGAGGCTTGTAAGACCAAGACCCAGGGCTGAAGCCTGTCTCTGCATGTGTGTTTACATGCCTCAGAGGAGTGCTGGGCACTGCTGGCCTGGCTACAGTGACTGCTGCTCAGCTTCCCAGGTGAGAATTAGGCACCATTTCTGCACCTCGTCTTCTTGTGTCTGTCCTTCACACGTGTCCCCAAGAGGAGTTCTGGGACCTGAACTAGGGTGTGCACAAGTTCATGACCTGTGACTTACCTGCCCTGCAGCAGCAGAAGTAAGGTAATTCTCTTGTGGCACCAGGTGATGTGTAAGCAGCCTGGGATGAGTGTTTCAGAGATGGGAAGTGCAGATTGGACTAAGGACAGAGAGAGAGCCCTCTTGGGAAACTGCTGCTTGCACACTCTTGCCTTAAGGGTGCCCTGTGACCAGCTGCAGGAGTTGTTTGATCATGGAAAGTAAAAGAGACTGCAGATTATCATGGAATGGATGCTATTCCCATACTGCAACACTTTTGGGACCCTGAAATAATCATAGTGCTTAAGCCCAGATGATTTGGTGTACTTGGTTGGGTAAGCATTTAATGTACTTTCCTTAAGAAAAGAGTCCTGAAGTGTGGCACAAAAAGAAATTATTCACAAACGTGAGGGTTTTGGCATGGATATGGTGTTTCTAATTTAAGACTTAGGCTCCTTTAATTTTAAAATTCTATGGATAGGAACAGGAGAAATAAAAGTATAAGATCTCACTAAAACTAGTAAGCCCCACAAGCTTCTCTTTCAAATCGTTCACCTATATCTGTTTCTAATTTGGGAGAGAAACTCAATATGAGGCAGTATTCTGCTTCCCCTCTCCTTTTGTGGGGTACTGGTGAGGAAGGATACTGGTTTGAAATGTGCTAATGGCAGAACCACATTTTAAAGTAAATTTGTAACTTTATGCTGACTGATTTTTTTAAAACAGTAAATAGCTCTGTTCTGAAGAGGTGCAGAATTGATTCAGATATCCATTTGCAGAGAAAGTTTGAGACAAAGTCTTGGCTGTGCCTTACAGGAAAACCTTTTCAACCTTGTGTTTACAATTTTTCAATTGTTGATTGCTGTGAAGATGATTTTCACTGTCCAAGTCAATAGCAAGGAAAAAATGCTTGTCTGTGCTGTCTTCCTACTTGGTATTTGAATTCTGTTCAGGGAAGAAAACACTTGACTAAGCAACTGGGCTTCATTTATGAAAGAAATTTTTTTTCTTGTTTTTAAGTAAGTCTGATTTCATGAAAACTGCTTTTATAAAACTGTTGTGTTTTATCTGTGCATAGCCTTACACATTCTCAAATTAAGGAGCAGAAGTAACCAGGGAGTGTTGTTGATATAAATGATACAAGTATTGAAGATCAAAGACAGGAGAGGAAGGTACAGGCAGGCTTATAAACTATGGGGTTCACTTTTTGTATTGCTGAATCATAGAGGAATTCAGCTTATTTTTTTAATATAAATAAACTGCTGGGCATACACATAGAACTATAGTAATTGCAAACCATCTCATTTAGGACAGCCTAGATTTTGAGGCAGAGTTGCATGCACATGTTTGAATTAATTGTTTTAATTAATTAAAATTTAACTGTGGCAAGTTTGTCAATCTTGCATTCACTTCTATTTACAAGTACATATTGTCTCTATATACCCCTGTATATATGTAAAAGTAGAATTTGCATAGATCTAGGCTCATTAAACACATCAAAGTAATTTCTTGCTTGAGCAGTGCAACTGTGTTAAACCATATCCATTATATAAGATACTGTCAAATGATATGTTGACTTTACCCAGCTGTCAATCTGGTAATTGTCCACCTTGGCACTTTCTAATCCTGTCATCAATTCTGTGCCAGTAAATCTCTCTTGAGGTCTACAGGGAACTTTTAAGAAAAGAAAAAATGTAATCTAACTGTGAAAGTAAATATTCTGTAACCCTTTCCATACACCTTATGAGTTAGTTTTATTACCTAAAGCAAAAACTGCTACACTTTCTGTGTAACCTCTGTTTTTAATTCACAAGATTTTCTTTCAATATGTTCCTCTGGGATATATCTTGACAGACACTGTTATATCTATCTTTTAATGATGTGTGAAATTCATATAATTTTCTCACTGGTAAAGAATATTTTTAGTACTTCGTAGTGTGTGCACCTTTGTTTTGTTGTGGGAAAAAAAAAGATTTTTGGCAACTATGTTATCTGCAACTATAGTTATTCCCTAGATGACCTGTATTGAAAAAGTCCTTGCTGAAACATTCCTGATTCTTCAGAGTTGTGCAGTGCTAAGGGAACTAAAGCTCTAATCCGTTCAGGTGGAGCTCTGGAGCTGTAAATACAGTGACCTCCCAGAACTGTTGTGAAAGCTCATCATTGAACCTGGTCAGAGGAGTAGATGTAGCTTATTAAATATGGTCAGAAAATCAGTATTTTTTTAAAAATAGAACATATAGCTTAGTTTTCATAATGAAAGTGCACTGAGTTGATGGATTGCACGTTAATGTTCACAGATGCATTGCATTGATGGTTCAGCAAACACCTACTGTAAAACTTAATTTTCTGTAACTAGTATGCAAAAAAAAGTTGTTTTATAGGCTTCTGAAAACTTAAATCGTGCTGCTGTGTTCCACTGTTTGCTATGCTATAAGGCATTAATGTCAGTTTTCACCTTTGTGTTAAAGCTTTAGTCAGGATTCAAAACACAGTTAAATATGTCATATAACAAGGATTAAACCTTTACATTTTGAAAATGGTACAATAAAACTGATCCATTGTTTTCATCTAAATATTCTGGAAACTTCAAGTTATGGCTGCTTTGGATACAAAATTGTCAAAATTGGAATTACTTGATATACCCATGTGATTAAAAAATCCATTCTGTAAAATAAAACAAGAAATACATTCTTATACATAGAACTTCTCACTAGCTAGCTTTGCAGTTTAAAGTAGTGTTTTAGGTGAACTGTAAACTGCTGCAAAGAACTTTGCTTTAAAATAAGTAGTAGTCAATAAGTTATAATTGAAGTTCTGTCACTGTTGCATAACTACTGTAATCTTATCCCACCTACACATCATGGGTGGAATTGCAGTTAGAGAACACTAAAATTAAAAAATTGAGGAGGGGGAAGAAGGGAGGAATCTTAAAGTACTGAGATTCATTTTGTCAAGTTTTAATAATAATTGAATGCTTCACTAATTAAGTAACGACTTGTACTTTGTATGTTTGCATATACACTGAGAGAGATGTTGCTGTTGGCCTCAAGATACAACCTCTTCCAGTCAACAGCAGCCAGTCATTTCAGGATTTACAGTCCTGGTTACACCCAGGTACATTAACTCTCACTCCTTCCACCTCTGGCAGTTGTGGCTGGGAAGGCCAGGCTGGAAGGTGCAGTTGGAACTGCGGCTAAAGGTGCTGTTTCTCTGGGAAGTGGGAGTAGGAAACTCACTGTGCTACCTACATCAGTTTTCTCCTGAGTTGATCAGCTGTTTGATTTTTTTTGAAAAATTGGATTCTGTGGTTAAACCTGTTCTAAACTTTGCAGTAAGTTTTGAGATGAAAGTTGACATTGACAGATTTCTGGAAGTGAAATACAGTTGGCACTACAAATGAAACACTGTTCTGCAGCAGTTACCTTATCTCCTCTTCCCAAGTGTCAACAGTGTCAAGAGTTAAAAACCTGAAGTTGGGTAACAACAGCACTGGTATCAGGGCATTTTATGGAACATGCAACTTTTGAAAATAGGAAAATGCTTCAGATATTTAGAAACAGAATCTAGTATATCTGTTGATGTCTTCCTCAGAACTGTTAGAGTACTGTAAAAATCAGTCTGGAAAAGCATGCTGTGGTGTAGCAAAGTACAATGGAAGTGTGGCAAGTTTTAAAAATTATTAATGCAGTAAATTTTTCAACTTGCCATTTTTAAATAACAATATTGTCTCTCTCTGGCTTTAAATAGTTTTGCTGCAGCTTGTCATTATTGTTCTTTTCTGATGCTTGTTGATTTTGTTTTCAATGGGAGGTTTGTCCACAGGACTCTGACACAGGCTTCTTCATAAAGAAACAAGCATTGCAAGTGTTACTAGTTTTGTCTTTGCCTAGCCTTTCCTTCAGGCTTTTCTCTTAAACATTTTTTATTTTTCTTTTCTTTTTAACCTTCTTAAGTAAATTCTTGCTGTTGAAGGTTTCTGTCACCCCATTTTAAAATAGTATAGATGGAACTGTTTAACTTATAAAATGACTGTAAGGTTAATTGCTTGAGTTTTTCTTTTGTCTTCTCCACAGAATTATGTGCTAAAGAGGTTTAACATACAGGAGGATGTTTTAGTTTGAGCATTTCAATTTCTTTAATCAGTGTTCATAAGCTACTGCTTCAAATATTTAAACTTGAGGGAAAAAATCCAGTATTTTGTATTGAAGATTTTGGTTCAGCTCCACTTTATAGCATGTTTTTGTACAGCTAACAGTGACTATTTCCCTGCACTCTTATTTATTTGTGATATAAGAAGATTGTTCAGAGTATCAGTAATTTTTTCTCCTTTAATTTTAGGAACCTCTTGATAAGAATTTTCTCTGACCTGTTCTTCAGTTTTGGAGAAGGGACTTTGCTCAAGTATTTTTAAAGCATATTATTTTCTTAGTAAATATGCTGTTTTGTTTGTTTTCTTCTAAACAGTATTTCAGTCTATCAAGAAAGAAGATTGTGTACTACACCAGTTTTGACCAGCGGAAGCGAGCGAATGCAGCGTTTTTAATAGGTGCATATGCTGTAAGTGGTTTTGATCACATGGATACTTTAACTTTCCTTTAGACACTTCTGCTGTGTGTAAAATGGCTTCTCAAGGGGGGCACCTTTAGGGAGGTGGGCAGATGGTCATTTCATTTGTCTCTAAGCTGTCTTTGAAAACTCTGTTGTATGAGTTTTAGGGAAACCCTATTATCATCCCTTATCTCCATTTATTTTACTACATGAGGAGTGGCTTTGGCAGATCCCCTGCATGTTTTTCCGTAGGATACCAGTTTCTTGAATATTGAAAATCCAAATCACTTACCTCTAACTGAGCATGTTAGGATGAATTGCATCACATGTCATTACTGAGATTCAGACAGGGAAGGAGAAAAGATTTTTCCCACAGCCTTCTTAAAGTTACTAAACCAGAGGCATAGTGATTATTGAATTGATTTCTTTTCTCATTTAATTTTCATAGCCTACCCAGAATAATATTCAGTGTGCCACAGCTCTACTGTGGCAAAATGAAGCTAAGTTTTGGTTGCTGACTTTTCATTGATACACATGAGTCAGAAAATGTCTCCTTGATTTTTTTCTTAATGGAATTCACTACTTTTTAGGTGCTGAAGATGTACTGTAATGTTTTCCTCTTCATTTCATTATCCTTCCTCCTTCAGTTATTGCATTGCTCTTGACATCTGAGATATTTCTGATTTTTTTCAGGAGCTTGTTCAGTATTTCTTTTCCTCTCCTCTTTCCTTTTGTGTTCTTAGTATCTTTTTTCTGTTTCCTCCTGGTGACTTTATTCCAAGCCTTTATGAGCTGAGTGGACAGACAATGACCAGCATTCAGTTCAGTGCCATGTATGCATGTCTTTGAGGAGACACAGCTTTGAAGTGCCAGAATTTGCCCCTACTTCAGACTGACAATTCCTTGATGAGATGGAAACTTATCTTTTTCCTGAAGTTCTCTGAACTACCCTCTAAGGATTTTTGTCTGTAAGCAGGAATTTAGGCTTTAAATGTAAGCTATTTTACACCATTAAAGTCTTTCAGTTGGAGCAGTATGTGACTTTTTTCCAATTTTCTTTTTTTAAAGTAAGGGATTAACACGAAACAGAACGTTTATGTTGATATCTGAATCTTTTCCTTGTATAGGCATGCCTTTTTCTGATCTATGTCATGAATGGATATAACATGCATTCTTAGGAGTTTAGTGTGCTGGAGGAAGTTACTATTTGGTTAAAGACTTTTCAGACTCATTGTTTTCCCTCTTCCCCCATCCCTTCTAGGTTATATACTTGAAGAAAACACCAGAAGAAGCTTACAGGATGCTTTTATCTGGATCTAATCCACCATATCTTCCATTTAGGTATGTGAACACAAGCAATGATGAGGCTATCTTCTGTTTTGAAATTTGCTAGAAAAGATGGGGTTTAGATTACCTCCCAAAAAGGAGTTTCATGTCTGATACAGGTATTGTATCAAAATTACTGATCTCCAGAAAAAATATCTTTTACATCTCATGTAATTACTTGCTGTTTGTGGGAATAATACATCATTTAGATTGACAGAAGTCTTAAGTAAGACTCAGTCTAGCAAACTGTGAGGTTTTGAAAACAGCTCTTAGTATGTTTGTGATTTGGCACTTAAACCTTTTCTTCATAATGCATTGTGTTTTACTATTTGGAAGTCAGTAAAATATTTGAAATTGCCTAGTCCCTAGCTAGTGAGACTTACAGGATTGAAGAGGGTTTTATACTTGTATTTTACATTTTCTCTATTTTACAGAACAGGTACTGATATTAAGGTTATGGAATGTTTTCAGTGAATCATAGTTTCTATCAGTCTGTCTTTATTCTCTGTACTAAGGTCACACTGAGGCTTGAATCTAAGGAATTTTAGCTATCATGCCTATCTAATAGAGATACTTACAAATATTTTTCATGGTTTGGACTATGAAGTGCCCTTCTGCTTTATGAACGAGAATACCTCATGGTGTTCTTATTCAAACACTGGCAATAAAAGGCAACTTCAAGAAGGTCAATATCCTCTCTTTAGGGGAATCAGCATTTTGCAGGTAGTGTTCACTATCAGCCAGTGAATTTGTAAATGTAGACCTTACCTTGTCTGTATCAAATTCCTCTGATTCTTCAGCCACTCAGCAAAGGAAGATCAGATTGTCTCTTCTCATACTTTGCACAGAAGCCAGATGCAGTATAAACTGTTGGAGAGGTAGATTTTTTTCTGTCAAGACCAGTTTGACTATGAAATCTTAAACCATCAGCTACATTTAAAAAAAAAAAAAGGTATTAAATCAGTTGATGGCTTTTATTGATAGAGAATTTATATACTGACATGTTCACTGATAGCTCTCCAGAGCCCAAGAGGTTTACTGAGCTACTGGTATCCATATTTTTAAAACGTATTTATAAAAGATACTTGGTACAATGCATTTAAAAATCAGTTATTTAAAACATGTCAGTGTTTTTTAACATCTCCAAATTCAGGGGGTGAATTTGATACAGGGGTCACAATCTACATTAAACAATGTCTTGCATGTGCCTTAGCATTACTTCCATGATCATCTTCCCAGGCACAGAGGTGGTGCTCACCAGCCTGCAGTTCTTTGGCTCTCACTTTCTACTCTTTTTAAAAATAGGAGTCACTGGGGCCTGGGCCTGTCTACCGTGACTTTTCTAATACGATGAAGAGTGGCTCTGCAGCAGCACCAGCCAGTTCCCTCAGGACCCTGGGTTACATCTCATCAGGGCCCATAGCTGAACAGCTGTATCTTGTTGCCCAATTAAATAAATTTACTGTTAGGAACTGTAGTAAATTGATATGTCTTTAGGTTTTTCTTACCCTTGCCAAGGTGAAAATTATGGTGTGTAGAAAAGAGGTTTTGACTGAGTGAGGAAGCTTACTTGTCAGATCCCAAAATTGTAAGACAGAGAACTTGGAAAGAATAGTATGTTTGTAGAACAGTCTCACAGGACCCTGTTTGCTCCAATCAAAGGCTATAGATTTTTGTCTTGCAACTAATTCCTACTGGATATTGATTGTAGTAGCAATGATAAGAAAATACTGTTTCTGCTTGACTGGTAAGGAGTAATGAAAGGAATTGTCTCTGTGATTTCTTATGAGGCTGATAGGGACCACAGTAACAAATTTAATGACACAAAACAATTTCCAATTACATGTTAATTGATTTTTGGTAACCCTTGTGAGCTTGAATTCATGAAATTTTATTCTGAAATAGAATAGTTAGCTACTCTAGAATCAGTGAAGTAAGAATCAAAAAAAAAATAGAACAAACAGTAAGATCTTCTGGAGATAATTTTATATTATATGCAAAAGAGCTTTTTGTGTTTCCCTGGGAAGTGTACACTAACCAAAAACATTGAAGAAAGCGAAGTCCAGCAGAGGGACAACTCAGGTTTTGCTGTCTGGGTTGGCAGAATGCTTACGAAAGAATAATTTTTTAATTCTACTTGTCAGCTTCAGGAGAAGATGGCAATAAATTTGTAGAGTAGGTTTTCTGAAACATATCTACTTTGCAGTCTTCTTCCATGTGTTTCAAGCCCCAGGTTGCTGTGAGAGAAATGATTGTCTAAAACTAAGGCTTTTGATAGTTTTGGCCTTTTTGTGGTGGGCTTTGTCTGGTGTGAGTGGGATCTGGTACATGTTTGGGCTTTTGTTGTTTCATTTGGGTTTTTTAATGCAAAGCTTTGGTGACGTTAGAGGGAGACATTCTTCTTAAGCCATGCTGTCTCTAGAAGGAATTTAGTGTTAGGAGCTTTTGCTAGAAGAATTAAACATCCTGATTTCTTGAGCCTTCTTTCTTGCATAGTGTGGGGCTGGAAAGCACTTTTGTTTCTTTTGGATCTGCTTTTGACTTTGTCAGGTCTTGGCTCTGGATTAGAGCCTAAGCAGATTCTGTTAGCTGCAGGTGTAGTTTGTCCTGCTGGGGAAGATGGGTGTGTAATCTGGCTGTACTGGAGGGGAGACAAAGAGGAGTGAGGAAATAAACAGAAGGATTGTGATAAGATAAGAAGCTAGATGAGAAATGGGAAGTTTGATAGGGAGGGGCTATTTGGCTGTTGAATTCATAGGTAGATGTTGGTATATCAAGGAGTTTAAGAATTACTGGCGCTGAGAGAAGGGCAAGTAGATCTGGTGAGGGCCTGCAGTAGGACCATCTAAATTAGCTGGAAATGGGAAAGAATTTAATCATCCTCTCTGGTTTTTCAAGGCCTTTGAGATATTTCCCCCTCCCCTGCCACATTCCAAGACATTTGGACCATCTCTGCTGCAAAATAAAGCAGAGGCTCAAGCATTTGAACCTGTGCTGGATGGAAGCAGTAGCTCTGCCTTAGGTGCTGGGTCTGCTTGGCATCAGGCTGTACTAGGAAGAAAGAAGTTGGTGCTATGTGGAAGTTTGCAGTCTTTCCACACCTTTAGTGTCTTGAAAAGAGCTAAAATAATTTTTATGTACAATTAAAAACGTAACTCAAATGCCTTACCCCTTTCCTCATGTTCTAAGGTCTATGAGGGAAATAATTTGGAGATATTAATCATTACTATTCAGTATTTATTGTATTGAATTTGTTCTTGCAGCCTGGAACTTAGCTATTATATAACTTCTGGGGTATAGGTCATCTCGGTTTGAATAGTTTGAGTTTATCAGTGAGCAGTGATTAGTTAAGTGTTAAAACTGGGCTATTTAACAAATTTGTTAATTTGATACCTGAAGTGTCCCCTATTTGAAAAAAAAAAATAGACAACTTTGAATAGGGAGAAGCTGCAGAATTGTCAGATTCTTTGTGGAGTACTGCGGTAGGTTTACATGAAGTGATCACTGGGAAACTGATCTACTTTCATGTAGCTGAGTGACCTCAAAAAGCCCTAATCGGCTTAGGTCTTCAGCTGGTATTTCATTTAAAGACAGCTTCAGCAAATACAGTTCAGGGGTGGAAAAAAATCAGATCACTCCTCTAACAAAATTCATGGAAATTTGTTTTGTTTTTATAATAGAAAAGCTAAAGATAACTTGGCAGGATAAGGCACTACTGCATTTTGAGACACTTTGTCTTATTTTTGGCTGATTCACTGTCACTTGGTGACGCTCTAGTCTCTTGAAGATCTTATACTGTATCTCCTCACTTCCATTTAAAAAACAGTGCTAACACCATTTAAAATTGTGAATACTAGTTGCTTACTGAGAAGCAGTTTCAGATTTTTACCTCAAACTACTCTGTATTGACAAAAACCAAATATATTTTAATATTATTATGTTCAGTCTCTAAATAATGACATGAATTTCAGAGATGGATTTTGATTATAGCTTCTGGGGTTTGCTTCTTTATTGGCAAGTGCTGGGGAAACGAACTGTTTTGTTATTGACAGTATTTAGAGGTTTGGTGGAAGGGCAAGCATTATGCAGTATTGAGGTCAGCTGCAACAACTGTGAAATCAGATGTGGGTTATGCAGCTCTGTAATGCCAGCTCAGATTCATACTAAATCTGTATCTCCTAGAAATACTCACATTTTTCCTCATTTTGAAAGTGAATAGAGTTCTGTCACTGTTTGAAAAGTAAAGTGGCTATTCATTTGGGCATAAAAGACTGGGAGAATATTGTAATGAAACATGTGATCAGCAACCTACTTTAATGGTCAGGTGCACATCAGCAGAACTGAGACATTTGAGACATGGATGCTGGAGGCAATCCCTGTTAGCTGCCAGCATCTGTGTGCAGGTCACTGGTAACAGCTGGCTGTAGGAACTGTAGCTGAGAATGCTGTATACCTGGAATTGTACATCTAGGTCAGCTCACCATCCTCCCTCCCTTTTTCATAGTATTTCTTATTAATGGATTAGGGATTATGTGGTTTTTCTCCCCAGCATAGTTTTTATGTGCAGCACCATCAGATGCCTTAGCAGTCAAAGCAATAATTATATACATACAGATAAAATAAAAGTTGTATTCTTGTTACAGCAAAAAGTAGAACTTGTCTTCTGCAACCATGTCTTCTGTTCATATTTCTCTACATATTTAATTTTGGGGTTTGCATTTGTTTGGATTTTATTTCTGTCAGCCCCTCCAGAAAACTGGTACAGCTTTTAAACCCTTTCTGCTATGTACGTGTTCCCATTGGGGCCCTTAATTTTTTTTGGCTTACAAGACCTTTTTGTTTGAATATCACATGATAGCAGATCATTTTAGCAAAAAATTATTTTAGCATTATTTATCTGTCAAAAATGTATTGTCTGTAAAATAAATATACTAAGTTTTGATATGTTCTGCTTATTCAATGTGATGAAAATACTTTATGGCGTCTCATTTTTAAAACTTCTCTGGTGGATTTGGATATGGAAGATTCGTACACACTTCAAAGTTCCCATTCCAAAACATAATGGCTAAGTGTGTTTTAATAATCTAGTAATTTGAAAGCATTTTTACATTGGCCTACCTGCAATATGACACTAACAAAATAGTAGCTTCTGATTTTCTTAAAACCATTTTCTACAAACACTGCCTGCTCAAAACTGCTAAACTTATTCTGCTCCTAAAGAATAGGGGAGAATTTTGTACTCTTAAAGTACTTGAGATTGAAGGAGCATATCACAAACTTCATACTACTTAGAGCAAGTTTTAGGAAAAAGGAAAGCTTTCAATGAAAGATTGAAATTTTGAATCATTTATAGATTAAATATGTATCTGTCTGAACAAAAAATTTTGCTATTCTGATAAATTGCAGTTCTTAGGATTCTGTCTAATATGGCTAAGAGAAAAGCTATAAAAAATTTTCTTAATGGGTGATAAGGAAGTAATGTGCTCAGGCAGAGTTTTGTTAAAATCCAAGTGGTCTGAAGCACATTTCAAAAAGTACTTTTTCATTTTTCCATAATGCTTTTTTTTGGTAGTGTGTGTTGGGTGGTGAGTCTCACTTCATCTTTTACAGACAAGTTGTAATTTTCATGTGGTAAACAGAGGTTAAGTAATTTTGAAGTTAATTATATCAGGATAACTTTTAATCACATCTGTAATCAGGCATCAAAATGAAAGCCTGTAAATTAATCCCAAGCTAGTAGATTTATTTGCCTTGCCCTGTTAGTGTAACTCAATTAAGACTTGACTAATGGTTAAAGCAAGTTGTGCTTTATTTGCTACTATATTTACACAGTCCAGAGAGGATGCAAACTTTCCTGTTCTGGGATAGCATAAATACTTTTGTAAAGAGCATGTAGTTACCTGATGTAAAATATGTGCCTAAAGTAGCTTGCAATATCTAACTGCATTTAGTCTGAGCTACATCTTGGGTAGGAGGGAGTACTTTAGCCTGAACAAGCTTCTAAAAAGATGTCTTTGAACTTTAATTCAGAGTTCTCAAAGGGGACTGAATAGTTTGAATGTATTCTGTTGTGTTCTGCCTTTCCCCTAGTTCTTAAAATAATTCTGTGTATATTAAATTCATTTGTATTAAATCTATAGGGATGCTTCATTTGGGAACTGCACATACAATCTTACCATCTTGGACTGTTTACAGGGAGTAAATAAGGTAATGACACTTTTTTCTTAGCAAAACAGGTTTAAATTGTTTCTTAAAACATGAAGAAAAATACTGTGAAAATAGAGTATAAAACCTGGTTTCAGGTGAATGAGTAGTGATGAAGCCTAAGTTACTGAGGTCTGTTTGAGTGCTGATGGCAGAGGAAAGTTGCACTTCGACCTGTCTGGCCTGGCCTTTGACATATTTTGGACTTCACCTCCTGAATTGGAACATGCAAATGCACCTGGCCTGGGTGGGGACAGCTCTTCATGCAAGACACTGGGCTAGGTCTGCTAAAAGACTATTTATAACTATTGGTGAGAGGGAATGACAGGTTGATGAAGTCAAGTGAAACAGATACCCAGGTATACTGTGGTTTAATTGGAACAGTTTTTGCATGTACTTGGCCCCAGCTTTCCCCAAAACACTTGGTTCAGTGTTTGACACTGATCTTTTCAAAATTGTTTAAAACCAATGAAAACTAATGTATCTTACTAGTGGTTTGATGTGTCATTTTAGGTAGTCCTGAAATATTAAGCTCCAGTATTGGTTTTTAAACAAATTTTCCATCAGCTCTTAATTGAGGACCTTTAAATTTTGTTCATTTCCCATTGGCCTTGATGAAGGGAGCAAGCTATAGGAACAATTCCGTACAGACATTTTATAGACCACTTGTAAGTCTTAAAAACATGGCAAAACAAGTATTTTTTTAAAATTGGAAAAAGAGAGATCAGGCTTAATATTTTTAGTTCTGTGGGGGTGGGAAAGGAGCTGTCAGTTACCAGCAAGACTGTAATTTGGGAGGCATTCTACGGATCCTGAAGATCTGAAGTAGTCAGTGCAGTCACTGTAATTTATCTGCAGCTAATGCATCAAAAGGATGGTGAGAATCAGTTTTTCCTCCTTTGTTCTCATAAAATTTATTACTAAATTTTTGTCTAGCTCACAGAGGTTAAAACACTTTGGGCAGAAAATGTATGCCTTAATTAAAAGTACTCTGGTTTACCTGGATAAATTTGGTGTTTGTATGTGTGTGTCATATACATGTAATTCAGGGGGCCTGCAAGTTCTGGAATGCAGCCAGCCAGCCATGCTTCAATGAAATACATTTTTCAAAATCAGCTGTTCAGACAAACTTCTCAGTATCTTAGGTTTCAGGACAGGTCTACTCACTGAGCTTATGTTGTCTATAACAAAGCTATTTTTCATTTGTCCTCAAAAGGTGCTCTATATGTAGCAAATAATGGCAGTCTGAGGATTGTTGGTTTTGGGTCACGGATCCATGATGTGTTCTTATCACACTTTAATTCCAAAATGTTGTGCAATATCTATATTTCTCGGAATGCAATAAGTTCAGTGTGAATAGATGCTGCAGAAATGTCTTCCACAAATTTGGAATAAATACTGGCTATGAATTTCATATTCATAGAATTGTTTGCAATATGGTTATATACAAATTTTTAGTGCAAAAGTGGCATAATTAATATCAGTACAGTAATGGAATACAAAACTTCTTTCAGTACTGTAGTAAATACTGTCTAATGTAGTCCAGTAGACTTCATTCTACCTGTGAGATGGATATTGAAAGAAATAATAAAATAGAGATTATACATGGCACTGCATTCTGTATATGCCGTTTTGCCTTGGTATTATGGTGTTAAAACCAGAGTATAATACTAAGTGCAGAGAATCAATAAACTCTCAGTGTTTGATGTTTTGTTATGTCCAACTGCATGAAAATACATTTGGCATAGGAATCATTAAATGAGTGTATGACAAAAAGGGAATTGCTTTTTAACTTGTCATCTGCCTTACAGAAAAAACCCCATATGCTGGGCTGTGGAGAATCAATGTTACAATTTAAGTGATATGCAACAACCTTGTGTCCCATCCTCATGTCTCTGGAGGGGAAGTAATGAGCCTAACGTGTTCTAGTGGCATTGTTGGAGTTTTTGTTGTCTGTGTTGTTAATCTGTGCAAAATGTAATGTTGTCTTAATGTGAAAGCTTCAATAAGCCACAACCACAAACATTTAGGTATTTAGTTTTGCTCAAATAGTATTATAAAATGAGATTTTATATTGTATTTCAGTGTAAACTGACACCTTGTTGCCTTTTAGGCCTTGCAGCATGGATTTTTTGACTTTAAGACATTTGATGTGGATGAATATGAGCACTATGAGGTTTGTACATTTAATAATGAATTGAATGTGTTTGGGCTACCTAAAATAAGAATATACAGTATCCCCCAACTTAAAACATACTGGAAACACGTTTTAATTCAAGCAAAACCCAGTGTTCATATGTAAGGTATGTACATGGAAACCTATCTGCTCATTGTGAAGAACATGCAGGATTACTATCCTTTCAATTTCAGTGCATCATACCATGAATCTGCTGCTTTCTTGTAGCTTTTCTGGCTTCTGGGACCTCTCTCAGGCTTTCCCAACCTTCTCACAGGATACAATCCACAGTCTCTCAGCTGACCCACAAAATATGTTTCCTTTCAACACTTGTTAGCTCCTTCTTCCATTCCTATTAGTCTCAAATATATGACCAGGTTTTTTATAGCTATGTAGATTATGCAGATTTGGAGGGGTTTTTTTTAGTAAGGATGCATTATGTAGAATTCTAGCAAAGGAAATACATGCAAAATATTTCCTAACAAAGTCCCAGAAAGTTAACAGGTATCATTCACCGTTCTGCCAACTTTCTTACAATCCAGGTACAGACACTCTGGTTGGCTCTAGATGTTTCTGACTTGCTAACATGCACACCTTTACCTTCTGGTAGTAAAAAGTAATCTCAAGCTACATTGCTTTAGAGAAGCTTTAAAGTAAGCCATGCTGTAGCTGTGGACTGGGCTGAGTGCAGAGGAACTGTCAGGCACGGAAGGTGTATGTACATCTGGTCCAAAAGAGTTACATGGTCTCTGTCTACCAGGTCTCCACTCCAAGGAAGGGAAAAGGGTTTTTACTGAAGTCAGTGGCAATCACTTAGTTTATTGGACATTCTTTGGAACACCTATAAGTTCCTGTAGTTGTATTGATTAAGGAGAAAGATATATAAACTAAAGGTGTACTTAATATTTGAATATAAGTTTAACTCTCTTTTTAAACTTGTGTTGCTTTATTCTAGCCAATATTCTTCCCGTATTCTTCCCCTGTATTGCAATTTTCAGCAAACCTGGAAGTAATGACAATAAAGTTTCTAAGTTTGAAAATCTCCATTTTAAAAGCATTTCCTATAGCTGTATGTATTTCAGGTACATACTGAAATGCTTCATAAATGTTCAAGAAAGTGAAGTTAGAAGAGGAATAAACAATGGAAAAAGTTAATTGACAGCACATCTATACAGTAGGTGCCTGCAGTAGGCAGTCTGTAACACAAATCTGCCTGTTTCACTAAACATGAAAGCATTTGTAGAAGGATTTCTGTATCCTGCAGTGTTCCATAATGATTAGGTTAAAAAATTGGTATAGCCTTTGCAGAATTGCCAAAATTAAATGAAGAGGAACTAAAATTTAAAAAATGAAATTGCTGCTTTTTGCTTACTCTATGTACAAAAAGAAAAACGTTCTAAAAACAAATGGTAGTTTGGAATTCTGTATCTATAGTAGGCTTTAGTCTGCTTGAAAAAATCTTAAAATAATTGACTAAAGCTATCCCATTATCTTGTTTAAGGCTTAACATTATTTTAGAGTGTGAAAAGTGCGTATATGTGAATGATGTTTCTAGTATGCTGTTTGCTGAGTTTAAGAAGCAAGAATTTGGAATCATCTTTAATTTATTATCCATTTTTGGTATGTCTTTTTTTTCACACATCGTGGTCAGCTTTGTGTTTAGTTGTGTCCTGTGCTATATTTCAAAACCTTTAAATGTTACAGGTTTTTGCTATGTTAGGTCTTCAAATGTGTGGTTATGTAGACAAAGTTGCATACGACTTAAATGGAGCAGGCTGAAAGGAAATTTTATTTCATGTTTATAGTTCTTTCATCTTACTATGTTATCAAGGCAGCTAATTCCCCTTTTGTTGGACTGGAAGTAAATTACTGATTGGGTTTTTTAGTAATAATGATGTTTGCATGTAGTGTCAAGCATATATATGCACACAGATACAAAGATACCTGTAGTTCATACTTACAAAAGTTGAAATTATTCACCATGATTCCTGTAACTATAAAAAACTTAATCCACAAATAAAACTGGTGATACAAATACAAAAATATTGTTAGCTTACTGAACAGGACTTCTTCCCTAAAGGGAGTAGGGGTGCTGCAGTGCTGAGATGTGTCTGTGATACCAGTGGGGGGCAGGGGTCTTGGCTTGGCACTGAGGTTGGTTCTTTAGTCCTTATGCAACCTGGGTAACTTCCAGGAGTTTCCCTTGTGCAGGGACATTTGGAGCAAGCCTAATGGGCTCAGCTAAGCAAACAGTTGCTGAATTGATTACAGTGATGTCCATTATCAGAACCTTTCACTCATTAGGATGTTCTGATGAGCTGAGAGCTAAAAACACAAGCTTAATAATGCAGCTGAACCGAGTGCCATGTCCTTAAAAGTCATGCTGAGAATAACTGCATTGCCAAACAAGGAATGAGCAGTCTTCAATTAAAGAAAGAAAAGAAGGCAGTTTAGAACTTCAGTTCATGTTGTGTATTTCCAAAGAAGCTTTCATTTTCAGCAGTGACAGAATTTGAAGAGTCTTTTTAGGTTTTCATTTAAAAGTGAGCAAGAAATGCAAAATGTCATAGTTGGAAAGTTTATTAAAATCCACTCTCTTTATTTAATTTACGCTTTTCATCTGTGATTACTGGCTCCTCAGAGCTTATGCCAATATGTAAATTTCAGTTTCTACACGGAAAGGGTAATTGTTTTGAAAGCTATTTGGTTTTTAATTTGTTTTCCATGAATTGGGGTTTTTAGCTAGTGCTTCACGAGGAAGCACTTTTCCATAATTTTTGATTAAAACAGAAGAATGTTGGAGTTTGTCAATGTTATTAATAGGTGTCCTGAAACACTGAACCCTCTCAAGGAGAAATATCTTACATAAAGGACCTTTCTGCTTTTATTGGAAAACTTAAGCAAATTTTGTTTACATTTCATTTTATTAAAATAGATCCAAGAAGCAACTTATGATTAATTTGTCCCATATAGTTAAGCTAGCTAATTACATTTGAAGTGTTTCATTTTAATGCAACAAGAACATGGTAAAGAGTAAAATAAAATCTTGACTAACTTTTTAACCTTGTATATACAGATATTAAAATGTTTTTTTCTTCTGAAATTTTTGTAGCGAGTGGAAAATGGTGACTTCAACTGGATTATTCCAGGAAAGTTTTTGGCTTTTAGTGGACCACACCCGAAAAGCAAACTTGAAAATGGTATGGTGTATGTTTTAATGCTGTGCTATGATATTATTTTTCCAGCATGTAAAACCATCACAGCAAATGAGCAGAAGGTAATAGAGGGTTATAGATCAGTTTTAATCTTCAGAAATAATCATCCAGTGAGCATTTTATATATGCTTATAGAATTTAATTCAACAAGTTTTGAAATTCTTCTTTGCCAGAAGAATTTCAATTCTTCTAACAGTCAGTGACTTTTCATCCTGTGACAAAGTGCCTGAGAGACTCAGGTCGCTTACTGTTCTCCTGGAACCTGACACGTGATACAGTAATTGTGCAGAATTAAAGGTGAGTTGCATTAAACCCAGAAGACTGTTAAGAGTTTTGTGACACAGACCAGGAAAGACTTTTAAAAGAAGCTTGCCTTTCCTACTGACAATGCTTGGGGTAATGTGAAGAACCTAGGGAATGTGATTGTAGTGGAATAAAAAAAAAAGAGAAACTTGATTGCTTGACTGACAGAGGGAAAGTAGAGATTTGGTCCAGCTAAAAGGAAAAGGTCCCAGTAGGACAGGAATAATTTTGGTACTGCAGTTTATCCTTTGACTGTTTCTCTTGCCCATAATATAGATGAGCAATGTATTTTCTTTATAAACAGTGTTTCCTCTTCAAGCATGCTTTTATTCTTTCATCTGCATCTTGACTCTAGATCAACAGCTGTTGTGAAACACTGAATTCTTGTATGTCCCCAGATTTATGTATAAATCCCCCTTGCAGAGCGGAGCGGGGGCTTAATGGGAGACAGTACAGTGTTCCATACAGACCCTGTTTTAACTGCTTGCCTTCTAATACATTTTATAATAAAAGTGATCTTAATGAGCATTTTTACTTTTTTTATATCACTTAACATGTCTATTCTGAATAAAGTATTAAAGCATTTTGAGTTATTAGCGTGTTTATTATTCAATAAGTTTTCAGAGCAATTTTGATTAGTGGGATTTTGAGCTTCACAATTAAATGATTGTGGCTTTATTTTTTTATAGGTTATCCTCTTCATGCACCTGAAGCCTACTTTCCCTATTTCAAGAAGCATAATGTCACATCAATCATAAGATTAAACAAAAAAATTTATGAGGCAAAACGCTTTACTGATGCTGGTTTTGAGCATTATGATCTGTTCTTCATCGATGGCAGCACACCAAGTGACAGTATAGTCCAGAGGTTCCTGAACATCTGTGAAAATGCTGATGGTGCCATTGCAGTACATTGTAAAGGTATGTGCACCTATTCATTTCTCAGACTGAAATTCAAAATAAGTATAAATCCACAGTTTTTCCCAGAAATACAGCATTTAAGAACACTTTCAGATTGTGAGAGTAATAATGCTTTATAGTGCTTGACTAAATATATGCCAAATATTTGTTCTTTTCTTGTGTATATGAAGCCCTTACATCCTACTCTGTTACTTGAACAACAATCTGTTGTCCATTGTTCTGTGGGGTTTTTTTATATGAAAAACTTGAGATTTAGTTGAGGCAGGTTTCTTTTTTGCATTATGCTTTCACAGCATTATGATAATTGGCTAAGAAATGCAAAACACTAAAAGGTTTTCTTTGTGCTTTTTGACTGTTCTACATTTTTTGTGGAGTATGAATTCCACATTTCAAGTTGATGTGAGTTATTGTGATGCCAGCATTTCAAACCAGCCAGAAAATGCACAAAACATGCTTAGTCAAGAGAGATTAACAAAAGCTTTTAAGGGTTCAGCTTGATTTCTGTTTAGAGTTGTTTAAGGACATTGTGGAGATGAAGGTCGTGCCTGATCAGAAGCAAGAATAATATTATTCGTAATTTTCCTGTGAACAATAAATATGCATATTAAAGATAAACAGGTATTTGCCAACAGGTTGTTACTGTTGCTAGAAACCAGAAGTTCTGGCATTGATAAGCTGGGTATCCACTAATTGGCTAAATAAGAGTATAAACTATTGATTAGCAGGAGGTTGTTAGTGAGTTATTCTCCAGGCTTAGCTGCTAAAGGAATATAACACACTTGGTAGTGAGATAGATATGTGCTTTCTACACTGAAGTATTTTTAGTCTTTTGTCTGACCATTTAGTAAGCAAATGAACAATCTTGTCCTTTTTAGTTTTTACACCAGACTAAATCCTCTACAGTGTTAAATCAACAGTGAACTCAGGCCCAACTCAGTTATATTGCAGAGGTGTTCTGAGCACAGCTATTACACTAGAAACTGCTTGTCTCGGATGAGACAGAACAGTTAATTGCAAACACTGTAATGGGAAGTTTGTACATTAGCAGAATGTTGGAGGAAAGAACTGAAATCAATACTTCCTTTTAAATAAATCTTCAGAGCTTGTCTTCCAAGCTACAATTATGGAACCTCACTATGTGTGAACTTCTACCTTCATCCTACCTAAATCAACTTCACTTTCAAAAAAGTCAGTTAGTTATTGGTTAAATGTAAATAGCTTGTACATGTGTACAGAATTGTCAGCAGAGATGTCTGGCTGCTTGGAGAGTTTCCATTTGGATAGTTGTTGGTGCATAAACAGTATTAGGCTACTGTGAGACTGCAAATTACAAATACTGTATTTGTGGAAAATAATGTTTAAATGCAGAAACGCTTTACTAGTAGATGAGACACAGAACTAGAGAGAGATTCTCACTCTGTAGTTTGAGATTTTACCATTAGTCAGAGTTAATTTTTTTCTGTGTCTCTGTTGTCCCCTTAAAAACAGGATTAGTTTGAGATTTGTTGGGCAATGAATTAAATTATTTTAATCTATTGATATCTAAAATTATACACTGATCAACAGTCATTGCTGTTTATACAGATAGCAGTGAATAGTTTTATGTGCTGGTTTCACAACAAAACTAATTCAAAAAGAAAAACCCACTGAGTTGCTCACTGTTGAGATGTGACATGTATTATTTGCACCATGGTTTTTAGGTACTTGTGGTGGCCTCTCAAAGGTGCTTTTTTTACTGATACTATAAGTATGAAGTTGGTATTGAGCTTGATCACGGCTTTTTTAAAAATATTGACTTTTTTTTAAACAAAGTCTGGAGTAGAGTTTTTCAAGTCCCATGAGTGATTGCTGTTGCAGGTGTTCTTTTAAATATTAACTTCTCCTAAGTATGAAAGATTTGTCCCTGTATCTACAGCACTGCAGTTGAATTATGTGATGAATGGACACTGAATCAGAAATTATTTCTTCAAATACTAATATGATGAATGACATTGCATGGAAGTTTTCTTACATCCATACTTTTATTTGATAACTCTGGAATGCTCATCCCTTCATATGTGGCTGTTGATACTTGTGTTTCTGTAGCTGGCCTGGGGAGAACAGGAACACTGATTGCCTGTTACATAATGAAGCACTACAAGTTCACACACGCTGAAGCCATTGCTTGGATAAGAATATGTCGCCCAGGCTCTATTATAGGACCCCAGCAACACTTCTTGGAAGAGTATGTATATACATATTCCTTCTTTGCTCCTCTCCATCCCTATCCGTCTTGCACTATTTATAGCATCTAATTTGTCTACTGACATTTGTAAGTTATTGCCTGTTCAGTATATTTAAGGTTAGTTAATAGGGGATTGAAATCTGAGTTACTCAGAAGCAGTCAGCTTCTCTGGAGTCCTGTGCATTTTGTCTCCTGAGAGGGGCACAGGGCCCCAAGACTGCATGTTTCTTTTCTGGGGAATTTTGGAGTTAGACAAATGTGTAGGAAGTGGACAAAAGGCACTGTCAACCCAGGACAGTCAATGAATGGGATTTATTAAATATTAGCATCAAAACAGTAGTCTTTAAATACTTTATATACCATCTGTGGCACTTAAAATTAATCTTAAAATGGTATCATTTTTGTGTTTTCTCTTGATTGTAATTAAAGATTAAATAAGTACTTGGTGGAAAGCTTATGATCTCCATCAGATTGCTCAGCACAAAAGGAAATGAAACACTTCTCATTTGGAGCTAGTAGTTGTAGTCAAACAAATGTATGGTTTTAATACAGCTTCAGATTTGATCCTGACTGGAAATGAATGGCAGTGATGTATACAGTAAGTTTAATGTCATAGTGGTTTCTGTGTTGTGCATTTACTATTGTAGTGGTTATGCTGATATAATTGAGTTGATGGCATGATGATATTTCCTTGGAGGCATTTTCACTTTTATGGGACAAAACATTTTAAGAAAATCCACTACAAGTAGGAAAAAGATAATTCATCAGCTCTGCTAGATACTGTGTAAATACTGTAAAAGATGCACTGACCTTGCATCTTAAAATCCATAGGATATTGGAGAGAAAGATGTATTACTGTAATTCAGAAGAAATAGAGCATGAATGAGGGGGGTTATTTATTTTCCTGTGCAACTAAATGGACACTCCTCTATTCCATCTACAGGTGGATGATACAGTCTTAAAATGACTTGCACAATAGAGTAAAATTACAAGAAGGGTAGTAGGTAATGTGAATAGTAAATGCTATTTACTTACAAGATAGGAAAAACAAGGGCCATGTCTTTTCTTGGTTTGACTGAAGGAATACTTGGCTTGATTTTATAGACAGGGAAAGATCCTTCAGATCTACCTACATTTGTCACAGCTGAGAGCTGTACTGTTGTTCAGTAAGAATTTTCTGCTCTCCTAAGGGTAGTAGATGCCTGTTTCAACAATCAGACAAAAGTCAAGCAATGTCACCAGTGGGGTCAAAATGGGGTTGGGAAAGAATGTCAGTTACATCTTTCTAATACAAAAGGTCTTGCCCTCAGGGCTGCAAAGTTGTATCTGACATCTTGCAGTTTCTGTCTTCCAAGCTTCATAGGTGTCAAAGCCTAATCTCTTAGGCTCTTTGAGGTTTGATAAGGGAGGTTTGACTAGTTTAGGGGTTTTTTTAATAGAAACTCTTCCATTTAAATGTGTATGAGATCAGTTTGTTGCTGCACATGCAATAATCTTGAAAATTTTCAAAGGTATTTAAATTCAAGCATAGGTTCTAGGCTACTTCTGTTAGGTGGACTAAGTGGCACTCCCTCTCCCCCCACCCATTTGTTCTGTCTTCTCGTGATGTTTACTAGGGATGTAAACTTTCTGAAGTTCTTACCTTTTGCATTTAATATTGAGCAAGCTTAGCCAGTTGGGTCAGATCCCTTAGCTCTGAAGATTTGCCATAATATTTTGTTTCCAAATAAACGTTTCCAGTGAAAGTGTATTCTGTTTTAATTCCTCATTTTTTTCTTCTCTGTTCAGTGTAGGTATTTGATGTTTCAGTAGTGTGTAATAGGGTCTCAGTTCTTGGATGGAACTAGCATGACTGGTACCTACCCAGCAAACTTCCTTATCAAGCAATAATGCAGTCTCATCAAAAAGTCTGCTCTGCCCATGCACATTTTAGCAAATAAATTGTTGTTATTCTATCATCTGTGTGAAGGATATATTCTTTCAGTTTCTAACAGCCCATATTAGAGTCCTGGTGAACTTACATGACTGCATCCACTTGCACTGCTCAGGTCAGCTGTAGTTTCACTGTACAGTATCTGTATCCAGAAAACTCACACTAGTAAGTTGCAAAGTTCCATATCAGTTATGCTACACATCGTGTATATAAAAGCACTGCTTTATATTATTTTTTAGGTTGTGTTTTAAGAGCCTTTTAATGATTAACTAAACAGGAATTTGCAACCTCTTTCCGCAGAAGGATTTTATAAAATGAAGTTTTAGTACAATGACAACTACAGACTTACTTGGTGATTCTGGAGGGGTTTTTGTTGTTATTTTTAAGTATTGAGGGTTTAAAATGTCTCGTGATAGACTTGTAAATTTTTTTGAGATAAAGATGTGTACAGAAGATTCAGATGTTGGTAATCTGTAAGCGTGGTGTGTTTTCATACGGTTTTTTTATATGTATGCAAAGTTGTTGATGTGAATGGCTTTGGTTTTATATCCTGAAGGAAGCAAGCAATGTTATGGCTGGAGGGAGATCTCATCCGATCAAAGCAGAAACAGCGAGGAGTTGATGGAAACATTAACAGAGTTCTTTGTGGCTTGAATGACATTTCCATCAGTGACAGTCTGAATAAAGCACAAGACTTGGACCAATGCAAAGAGGTAAGTGTTCTTAGCAAAAATTTCAGACTAAAGCTATAGATAACTTCTAGATTTTGGGCTTTTTTTAGGCTTGTATTAGTATTAGATTGATTTTTCTCAGATTAACTTTTCTATAGGTCATAATTAGAACAAATCTCCAGTTAAAAATAAAAAAGATTAAATAATATTTAAAACTGTTACAGGTAATTTTTCAAGCTTCAAAAGGTTTGCATTACTTCAAGTAATTCTCTCAGGATTTTCAGTTGTTTTCTTGAGAATGAAGGAAAACAGAAGTCAGCTTTCCTCTGGGAAACAAAAAATCTGCTTATTTCAAGTTTTTAACTAATAATCCAGGGGTGTATAAATGTCCAACAGACTTCCTTGAAGTAAATAAATGTTGGAATTAGGCTTGAGCATAATAAGCTGACTTTGAGGTCAGATTCTGCAAAAGCCTACATGAGTGTGCTTGTACAGAGGCACTTAATGCAGCAGAGGTGTGCAGAGGGGGTAGTGCCATGTCTGCAGAAAACAGTAGATCAGCCTTCTGGATTCTGATCTTTGTGAAGGAGATGCTCAGTGCTTCGAAAGTGCTCCTAGGATTTGACAGATTCCCTTGCTTGCATCCTTTGGTTTCCCAGAACGATTCTGAAGACAAAGATGCAGAAGCTCAGAATGGGATGACACAGGGAGATAAGCTGAATGCCTTGAAAAGTCGCAGACAGCCTTGTTCCATTCCAGCTGGAGCTCTGAGGTAATTATACCAGTCTGAGGTAATTTGCAGTTTTAAATTCAGTCCATGCTATCAGTCTGTGTGGCAAGTACATGATCTTGTTTAAGGCGGTGGTACTACCTGTACCACCTGTGAAACTTCTCCAGGTATGTATCTGTTAGTTGCAGATTTGGTTTGTTAATCTTTTTCCTTTTTTGCCCTCTGTCTCCCTGTTTAGGGATGTCTTCTTACTGCATAGCAGTAAAAGATAATGTAAAAAATACTCCAAAATTTTCAAATTTATATCTAGTATTTTATAACTTAGGACTTGAACAAAACACTTTTAATCAAACTTAGCTGTCTTTTTCTAATCACTTTTCTGTACTCCTTATAGAAATTTAGAATTTTTGAGAACCAGTAGAAATGTGAACTTTGAAATTAAACCTGAAGTAACTTTCTGTTCTTTGACTGTAAATTAAAACACTGATTGTCAATAAATTTCTTATTTTTATATTTTAAGCCAACCTGAGACACACAGATATGATTTGGCAGAGGGGAGAGGTTTTTTATCCTTGGATAAAGATTGCTGCTTTTGTGTCTTTAGGCTGCAAGATGTGAAACTGCACACCAGGTCAATGTCACAACCCTTCAGGTACTGACTTGAAAATCCTAGTTCTAAATGTATATCACTTGATTAGGGTCTTAATTATCAGTGGTTTGGATCATTGCTGATTAATTGACATGATCACTATTTCAGACTTCTGAGCATAGGCAAGTAACAAACCTTTTTAAACACCTGCAAATTGCATTACCACATGGAATCTAAAATATAATATGTAAGAAAAAAATTCTATCATTATCAAGCATTAATACTGAAAGGAGCATGTATTTTTCAGTTTTGTGACCTGAATTTTTGAGTTGGATTTCTCCAGATGGCTGGCAAAGAAATGAATGTTTTACCCTTTCTTGGTGTGTAACTAAAGCTGCTCAATGTCATTTTTCTTCTGTGCTCGTAGTTGGAGATCTGTACCCAAGTTTTTTCATCCTTTAAGATCTGATTGTTGTATCCTCTGATCTAGGGTTAGAGAAAATTAATTTTTAAATTAAATGTGCAGAGCCATAATAGTAACAATTTGAGTAGTCCAGTGTAACATACATACAGCTCACTATCAACACATGAAGAATTTTCTTATTAAGAACCCCAGCCAAGAAAGAGCTGCATGTTCTGTGCAACTCTGAAAATTTTCATTTGGAAATGATGCTGACCTCATGAAAGCTATAGTTTTGGGGTTTTCTACTCATACTTGCTCTATAAGCTCAAAAAGTACTTTTAATCAAACTTACATTTAGAGTTCTACAGTTTATGCTAAAACTTGCAATAAATCTATAAAAAATGGACACTTGGCCTTCATAAATTATCAAGGTGAAAAGTAGCCTGTAACTTTTTTATAAGGTGCAGCAGGGGGAAATACTTGGAGTGGATATCTGGAAAGGTTTTTTTAAAAATGTATTTAAGCAGGCAGACTTGAGTTTTTGGTGTTGAGTCCTCAGACTTGAGAATTCATACTTTTTAGAATACTAGTCTATATACTGAATTACTTATATGTGTTGGGGATGTACATTTTAATTATAAAATCTTGCTTCTCACTGGAACTCTGTACTCTTTTTAGACTGAATACTTCAGGTAGCACAGAAGGATCCATATCTCCTCTGAAGGCCTCCAGAGTGGTGGCAGTTACTTCACCGTCTGCAGAAAGAATAAGCAGACTTTCCATGTCCTCAGGCTCGAACCTTAAAAGGTTTTTTTTCTTCTTTTCATTTTGGTACAAATGCTTACAGTATCCTACAGTGGTTGTCAGTACATCTGCAGCCTATGAAGTGCTTGCTGTTCTGGCTATGAGAAAACTTAAATTACAGTGATTTGCTGTTCCACTAGCCAAACTTCAGTTGCCTATAGATTTAAAAAACAAGCAAAACCCAGAATCTGTCCTACTGGTCTGAGGGTTTTATTGAGATTGTGTCATCTGAAACAGTACTGTGGGTTGTTAAGGTTTCTTTCACTTATCTCAGTTTATAGATGTTTTGCAGATATCCCCACAACTCTATATACTATTACTCTCAAAATACTGAGTGGTAATTAATTTTTTTATGAACTCTTGATTTAGTACTGTGTAGCTCCATTGTTACTCTTGTCTGAAGTAATTATATATATTAAATGACACTCAGAACAATTGATGGATTTTTAATAACTATGTGCACAAATAGTTGCCTGAAGAGAGTAACCAGCTTGAGGTATTTCAGGACACCCCATTTCCAGTCTCAAATTTTGTCATATTACTTCTTGGTTAGTTGAAGGTTTATATCACAAAACTGATTGCAAGAAACAGAGGAGGAGTTCTTAAACTGTTCCATGTACACAAAGGACTTCAGTGTAAATCAGATACTGCCTAAACCTTTTAACACCATCTTCTGTATGCAAGTATGGTTTGACAGAGGTGAAAGCTGGCCATGGTGTAGTGCTTGAATAAGCAAAACTTGCAAAGTTCTTACAAAGAATTCTGCTTTTCATTACTTAAGAGGTAGAAAATGAACCTGTGTGCAAACACAGATTATTTGCGAATGGTCTGTGTTATTCACCTAATGTCTTCTAATTGTCTGTTACATTTTTGTATATATCTCTACATACCTTGTGAATATTTTTTTCCCTGCATGTGTTTTCCATTCAGCGTTTCCATAAACTCCAGGCTAGCCAGTTCTCTAGGGAACCTGTACGCTGCTTCAGATGATGATGAGAGCAAAATGACATCATTGTCCTCTAGGACAGGTTTTTCTGTAAGCCATATCTCCAGTCACCTGAACAGCAGCTTGCAGCTGCCACACAGCAAAAACCATGAACTGAACAACAACTTGTACAACAGGAACAGCAGTAGTGGCAACAACCTGAGCAGCCAAAGCAGTTTTCACAGCGCCGTGACAGATGAGTACGCACCAGCCTTCCTTTATGGGCCTTACAGCTCCTCCAGCACCATACCAGAGTCCATCCCTGTAAGTCACAGTCACAACAGCACTTTTAGGCAGCTCACTGATGCTTTTCTTCTTTGCTTCTGTGAGCAAAACACTTGCAAAAAAAAATATCTTAACTCAGCATAATTCTCCAATTTCCTTTAATGTTTCTGAGCAACACCTTTGTCTGTTACTTACCATTTCAGCTGCTTTTTTTTTCCATCTCTTTTAAACATCTGTTACATGAAAGCTTCATGAAAATAAATCGTGCCTGAACTTTACATCTTTTCTGGTAACTTTTTTATGGGCCTTCTTACCCTTTAGATTTTATTTCAGATTATCCATAACACAATCTAGAAGTTAATTATGTGTCTTCATCTTCATGCAGTGACAGATTTTAAGAAGCCTTTCAATGTATCATAGTAAACAGAAGGTAGAACATCCTTAAAGATAGGACTTATTTGAACAATTAGTGCTCTTCACTGAAACCTACTCCTTCTCCAACACCAAATGTGGAAAGTATTATAAGCAAGATATTTCTCATTGCAGCTTTCATTCCTCAACAACTTTGCTGCCTTGGGCTTATTTTGTGCTCTTTTTCTGTGTAAAGGAGTCTGTATAAAGAGGATGGTACAGATAAACTAATGCAAATTGAAAGTGTTTCTATCCAAAATACAGAAACGAGAGACTAGAGAAACTTCACTTATGAAATCAGAAATAGCTTCATCTATTCTAGAGAAAAAATATCTACTACTATAAAACTAAAGCCAATTTAAAATACCTGTTTTCCAAGGATTTGAATGTCTACTAATTACAAAAAATAGTACACTGTTTTTAATAGATTTTGCCTGTGATTAAGGGAGCATGTCAGCTTCCCTTGACTAGTTCTGACACAGGATTTTTTTTTTAACTGGATGGAAATAACTTCAGAGTGTTGCACATCACTCTTCTGTTTCCTTACCACTGATAAATGGTTCAGTTTAAAGTAAGTTCTGGTGTTACACATGCTAGTAGTGGTTTTGAGTGTGGTGAGTCTGTCTTAGAACAGCTAATAACATACATTGCATGTAACTGCATGTCCTGGGAAAGATCATTTGTGGGCTGTGTTCTGTTCTTCCTGCAGAAGCGGAGGACCAACCCTCTTGTTAACAGCTCAGATGTGGCACCACTCACAGTTCAGAAGCCACATCTTTGTAGCTTGGGAGTAAGAATTGCTATTTCTGAGGATAGATGATAGTAGAAAATAAAATCTCATTGTTCCATTGTGGAATTACATTGCATGTGTGACCAAAACCTAATCTGTGTAAGCAGAACACTGAAGTTAGTTGAGGAAACGTGATTCTGTATTCTCTAACTCAGTGAGTTCTTCCTACTGTGGTAGGATCTGCTTGACCTGAAGTGGCTCTTCAGAATACTTGATGCTTCCAGGCTCTTTGTTTAAAAAAAATAAATAGCTTCCTACCCACTATAGTTTATCTGGAAATAAATGTTGATATTCCATGATCTTAGAATCACTGTTCTGCATTGAGTTTGAAATTGAGTTTAAACTTTACTTTAAACAGCAGCAGTAACTTGTTTGCAAGGGAGTTCTTGAATGTTGCCACATCTTCATCTCTTTGACTCTGTTTTTCCCTACTAAATGGGATTGTAATAAACTCTATATAATTGAGGTTTTTCAAGTGGTATGTAGAAACCGTAACAGTTTTTCTATGATGAAACAAACTCTAGAACAAGAGGACTGTTCTTGTTTAACTAATTCTGTTTAATTTCTTCAGGCATGGAGATGAGGAGAGAGGTGAAAAGCTCTATAGCAAGCCAGGAATGTTTGTTTGAGATATACTGATGAGTCTTTGATTTCTTCATGCATTCTGATTGCTTTGAAAGTCATCCTTTTTAGGTGTTCCCAGTCTTTAATCCAACATGCTTACAGAAATTCAGTCCTCAGGAGTTGTCCTCTGCTCCTGTTGAGTATACTGGAACTGAAAGTCAGTATCCCAACAGTGGGTGAGAGCAATCACTCATCTGAATAGTAAGTGGTAAATTTGGTGGTTTTTAATGTCTCACTTTCAGTACTGTCTCATATTTAAGGTATTGAACAATAATTCTTTGGAGAGCCAGCCCATTCCCATTGTTTTCAGTAGTTTCTTTTGTAAATTATATGCTGTCAGCAGCATTTTTAGAGGGTTTTTTCCATATTTTTCTTACAGCTATATATTATGCATAAAGTATATGCATGTAAACTTAGTGCAGCACCCTAAGGGGAAGAAACTCCTTGTAACTGTAATGTGAGTTAGTCATGAAAATAAGCTGACATCATTCACAATAGGTCAGAATTTACAAGGGTACCAAATGAAAATGTAAAGCATAGAAACAGTAAGCCTGTTTTCCTCAAGCAGCTTAAAAGGTTGAATGTAAATATAACATCTTAAAAGCCAAGAACTGTCACCTCCTTTGGAGAGGTAGTTGCTGTAACTTAATGCTATAAATTATTTTTGACAGTGAAAGCCAAGTTAGTGGGCCTGTTCCATAAGCATAGGACAGGAAATTAAGTATTGGTGACACTTGGGAGTGTTTTGTATCTCGATGTTTACGAAATTCTAGGATAGTTCAGTGTTTCTCCTTTAATCTCATAAACCCTTGAGGTGCAACATAGTTGGCATTGACACAAAGATTCCCCAAACCTATGTGGGGAGAGGGGCTGGGTTACAGTATATCTCCCAGAATTGTAGCATGCCTTTCTGTCTTAGATAAGGATGACTTAGGAAAAGGGAGAAGCAAGGAATGCTGGTTACTGTGTGCTTTAAGGAAGGAGAACAGAGCAGTTCATGAGCAGGTGAAATAGCCGTGTTGACAGCAGAGAGGTGCTTACAGCTCTGTGCATTGCAGTGAAGAAGGAAATTAATTGTTGTCACTTTGCAGTAGAACTATTGAGTGACTTAAAACATTGATTTAAATGAAATACCTTGGGCATGAGTGTAAAGTTTTAGGTTGAATGGAAAACATTTCTAAAGAACAAAAACCTTTCTAAAATGCACAATTCTCCTGTTTTAAAAATATATTTAGTTTTCTTCTTACTGATCTTAATGACTTAGTAAGGCTTGGAAGGATATAAAGGATATAACCTTTGAATAATTCTTGGCTTGATATTGCTTGCTTGTGAGGAGTAGAGATTATACACAGTCAAATGCAGCAAGATAGTTAAATGAGATTCTAGCTCCAGTCTTCTCTGAAGAGTGAGGTGAGCTAAAAATACTCTATTTTATATATTATATGCTGTGATGTGAGAAGCAGCATTTGTTAGCAAGAGTCATGCCATGTCTACAGAGTAGTCTACATAGCAAAGTGCAAGTTTCTGATTTACCTGTGAAGTAATGTTCTGTCAGTAGAATAATGGCTAAAAGGTGTTCCTGTTTGGAATGTTTTTCAGATATATTCTGATGCAGTGTTCTAAATGTGCCCTGCAGCCCTGTGCATCTCCCCCAGTCACAGAGTGCACTAAATTGTTACCCACTTTGTGCACAATTGACTGAGTGCAGTTACTGGGATGTCCTGAGGTTTAAGACAAGAGTGGGTTTTTCAATCATTTAATCTCTGAATGCTTTCTGTCTGGTAGTGAGCAGCTCACTGGCAAATACAGATGGTTTATTTTGAGGACAATATAATTTTTATGAAAGATCAGTCCCACTGATTGAACATCTTAAAACTACTTTACTTTTAACCTGCAGCTTTCTATATCTCTTTATTATGTCAGTGTTACAGCCATTTGTTATCTTATTTTCTTGTTGTGGACGTATCTCATGCTATTCACCTCGATTTTCTTTTGATAAGCTAAGTTAGCTCAAAATTCCTTTTGGGAAGTGTTCGAGTTCTTTTTTTAAAAAAAACCTTTCTGGTCCAGAAAGCTGCTGCTCAGTCCTATC
This sequence comes from Hylia prasina, assembly GCA_013397195.1. Lineage (NCBI taxonomy): Eukaryota > Metazoa > Chordata > Aves > Passeriformes > Sylviidae > Hylia > Hylia prasina. The sequence continues at coordinate 1,284,720 of VYXD01006830.1, forward strand.
CTGCTTATAAATACATAGCTTCTTTTATTTTCTTTGACTGTAATGCTCTGGGAGCTGAGGGGGAGGGAAAAAAAGGGCGTTCTTGCCATTGATTGATAGTGACTTCTATTTCTTGTATTTAAGTCCCATGTCCTGCATTCCTCAAGGGATTTTGGTTTGGTTTGGGATTTATTTTTTCGTGTGAAACTCTGTGGAAAGGCATCATCTCTTTTTTTAATTTGGATGGTGGTTTGTTTTTGTTTTTTTTTTTTTCCTCCTTCCCCTCCCCTCTTCTGGGACCAATTACCCCACCAAGGAAGATTGGTTTTTCCTTACCACTTCAGCCCCTGGCATGCAGCTGTTTTGTTTTTGGTGGCACTTATCAGTGGTCTGAAGCTCATCAGCAAAATACAGAGTAGTATCAAGCTACCAGTTCTGGCAGAATTCTTTTAAAAACAGAATTCTATTTAATCATTTCCACTTCACTGCTTTAGATGCTGAAATTACCTGAAAATCGTGACAGCCCAGCCTTGTTGCAGTGTTTGTGTTCTTTCTAATTGGAGCACATCAGGTGATGTACCTGACAGAAGTCTATTACATGTCCTGGTGCTTTGTTTATTCACTTAGCTCATCAAAAGACTCTTGAATGATACTGATTAATTTCCTTTCCCTTAATTGCCAGAATCTCCCTTCCCTGAGTTAGATATCAAGGTAACCAGCTGTAATCATGCAGTACTTTTATTTTAGAAAATCACCTTATCACTCTTACTTGTCTGTCTTTGTTAACACGAGTGGTTCTGGAGCATTTTGGGATGGCTATGACAACAATTTTTCAGTTCTAGTTTATGTTCACTGAACTGATTAGTGAGTTTTTCCTGCAGTATGGAAGAGAAGGTTATTCACTGATCTTTTTTTTTCCCCCAGTGTTTTGAAATGAAACAGCATTAATACTGCTGTTTCACATTCCACTTAACAAAAAGGAAGAATAAAAAATACCCATGACTATAACTAGTTGTCAGACGTGTATTTTTCTCCAGTGGTTTTTGTCCATCAGTGCAAGCTTATAATCCACTTCATTGTGTTTATGCTGATGACCTAGAATAAAAGGTTGATTTTCAAAGAAAAAAAAACTTGCTGTTCCAGTCAAATAGAATAAACATTTTATTTTAAAAGTGCATGTTTTGATTAAACAGAATATCTCACAATAACAATTTGCAGAATTTCTCTCTTCAACTATAATCACACTTAAGGTACTGCTATAAGATTTTAGTTTTGCTTTTTTCTTACAATAGTTCTAAATCCAAATATTGCTCTTTAAAATGTATTTTTGTTGGAGAATATGTAACTGGGTAGTCTTAAGATGAGTCACCTTTTGCTTCTATAGCTGTCATGGAAACTGGCAAGATGGAAACATTGCCAAAAATTTGAGAAGTGCTGGCAGTGTTTTAAAATTCATATGCATCATCTTTACCTGTGGCATGGTTTTTCTTGACAAGAACTTAACCATTAATGAAGACAGGACAGACTGCAAAAACCAGACAAGCACTAGGGCATCTTGCTGATGTGTAAATTCAGCAGACCCACAGGATCACTTCACGTGTGTGTGCATTTTCTCTAAGGCATCCTGAGTTGGTTCAGTGGCTCTTGTGTATTCACAGTAGTTCTTGCCTGCAGCAACACTCCTATTGCAACAGTGTTTTGGGAGAGTTGATGGACAATTCAAAAAACTGAAGCTACATTTTTGCAGTTATCTGGGGAAAGGGCATGTTTAAATCCAAATAAATAGGCCTAAATGCTATAGGGTTATTCTGTCTTGAAACAGAATTCAAATTGAGGCTGACTTGGACCTGTAGTTGCATGTCTGCAAATACAGTTCTAGTGCCTCAGTGGATTTGGTGCTTATTTTCTCTTCCAGGAGGTTTTCTGTGCCTCCTCTTGAAGAAGGAACATGACAGGGATCTGAGCAGTTGTTTCAGTATAAACTTCATTAGATATCCTTAACTGTAGTGAAACTCTGTAGAGAAATTCTTAGTTCTTTGTTTAAATGTCTGTTCCTTGGGTATAAAATGACAAGCTTGACATGGCATGAGACCACTGTAGGAACACACATTGAGATTTCTTCTCCATTAACTGACTTTATAGTCTCATCTTTGCAATTCAGCAGTCAATTTAATTCTTTGGCTTTTTTTTTTCTATTTTTAACTCTATATTAAATAAAATTCTGTTAAATCCAGCAAATTACTTGTAAAAATGGATTTTTTGGTTGTTTTTAATAAAGCTTTCAGAAACATAGGCCATACTTTGAGTCATGGCAAATGTAAATTTTAAAATAGAATGCTCCTCAAAAGATTAAAAAGAAAAAACCCACACAATTACAGGCTTTGAAACTTTACAGTCAATCTCTTCAGACATGTGAAGAGATTTAAGAGCACAAATTAATTCTCTGAAAACAAAAAAAATCAAAGCAACAAGCCTCTCCTGCTATATTAAAATTTTTCAAACTCAAATGTGATTCTTTACAATAGCTCAGTTGCTACAACTATCACCTTGTTTTTAGTGATAGAAATTTGTGAAGTCACATAATCTGTAAAAAATGCTGTTTAGATTTATTTCCCTTTATTCAGAAAAGACTTTGACACATTAGGAAGAAATCATAGGGATTTGAAGTAGAGTTATGATGAAGGTGGGAACACAATGAAAAACATATTTCTCCATTTGAAAGTAAATAAACTGCCTACCCATCTGTAATGAAAATTACCAAAATATGCTATCCTGTTTCCAAAGAATATATGCTGCTGGCTATTTTGGGGTTTTTTATATGTTTTCTTGATTTTTTTCCCATATTTTTTGTAACTTGGATTACTTACAATTTTAAGAACTACTATTTAAGCTTCAAAATCTTTAATTTATAGTTTGCTTTTTTTATTGAAATCTTGTAGAATTCCTGGTTACTGCTGTCTGCTGAGTGGAGAGCTAGTGTTCTCAGTTCCTTGTTACCAAAACTTGCTGGTTTGAAGAGTGTACAGTGCTTTCTGGTCATCTTTCATCTGTCCAAGCTTAAAGTAATCTAACATATGAAAGTATATAACTACATTTCATGCCTTTTTAAAATGTTTATTAATCAGCTTTACTCAGGATTCAGTTTTGATGGATCCATTTCAAATACTGCACTAATTAAGTGTAACTATCTTTGCAGTTAAAATACACTTCTGAAAATGAGAAGCTTTTGAGGATCATTAAGAGAGGGGAAGTTTCAAGTGCTCATTAATGAGGGGCTATTCCTTCTGCCTTCCTCTAACTGAAACCTGACCTTTTTTAGGCAGAGGTATTCAAATCTCTATGCTGACAACACTTTTTCTACCTAGGGAAGAATATCCAGATGGTCTCAAATCTTTGAGATGTGAAAATGCATTTAAAAGACAGCTTTGAAAATATATACTGAGACTTAAAATATAGGGGCAAAGTAGTTGTGTGATATTAGTTAGAGCTATAAAGGTACATATAAATGTATTATGCACTTCTACTTACAGGTTTTACTATGGGTGCCAAAGAGCATTTTCTATAATGACTAGTTAGGAATAGTGGGAAAATGGAAGAGAAGACTGTGAAGGTCCAGTTCTTTTTATTTGTATTGATCTCCAGTAGTTCTCTCAAAATCTGAAGACTTGATGCACTTTTAAAATATGTTTGGGGGTTTATTTGTTATTTATTTATAACCATACTAATCTGGGACAGCTCATCACTGTACAAGACTTGTATTCATCAGAATGACTTCTTAAATGCATCTGTATAAAAGCTAGTAAAATGATTGGATACTGTCTAAGCTGATTAATCAGTTTGTAATAAAACTTTAGGCTTCAGTAGAAACAGAAATGTAAATAAGTACAGTAGAACAGGTTATGATTTTCTCTTAATTATACTGGCTTGTTACTAATCCAGCCATTTGCAGTGCTTCATTTTCATCTGGTTTTGGTAATCATACATAAATTTATCCACCTGTAATTACTGATGCAGCTTTTTTCCTCAGCTATATCATGTTTCCTATATCATTATCTGAATCAACATCTAAAGTAAGCTGACTTTTACAGTAGCACTTGGATTCTCATTCAGGATAAATGGAAACAATTCAATTACAGTACCAGTGGTATTTTAAAGGACTTGTAAGACTTTTTTTAAGAATCTCAAGAAACTGGTTTGGAAAAGTAAGTGTAGATACAGGAAAGTTGATGGACTTTACTATACTCAGATTTTAACTTCTTCTATTTTATTCATTTTTACCTCTGTAGAGATTCAGGTCCCCCTCCAACTCTGTTTATCTTTCTGCTTTCTGTCCTTCCTCTAATCTTTAAGTGAAAAATACATGTTACATATAAATAAAACCTCTCCAGTGAGTTTTAATCAGTTTTTCTTCTCTGCACAGTCCCTTCAGTCTGAGTATGTTCAGTACTAAGGCTTTGCTGCTTTGGTGAAACCTGCTGAGCTCTTCAAATTGATGTCCTTCATGGTGGAGAAGAACTGAAGAAAAGAAGCTGCTCATCAAAAGGAGGAACCTCCAATGCAAGATGTATTAAGACTTTAACACCAAGAGGAGACTTCCTAACAGGAAGAATTTTATTGTTAATGACTACTGCAGATGCACTGAAGCTGAATTTATGGAAATTACTACCCCATATTATTTACAAATTTAAATTTTTTTATGTTGAGACAGCTTGAATATATTTCTAATGAATTTCATTAAGACATTTATTAACTTGTGTACAGTGTTAAAATATGTATTAAGAGAATATTTTGGTAAACTATATATAAATGTAAAAACTAGAATATATTTTAATTTAGCGTCTACTTTGCTACAAAAATGTGTATTTTAAAGAGTTTGTACATGTTTATCAAAGATATAATTTTTTTTATGAACAAGAGATTTTTCTTGTTTTATGGGTCCATCATTATTGCTTAGAGCCTAATGTAATTTACTTTTTTACTAGTTGGTCTTCTGGTAATTTGATGGAAGTCTAACAAGTGAGAGACTTATTACAGTATCTACTAAAAGCACTTGATACATAGTCTGCTTTCCACTTCTGGCTGCTAACGTTTCTTAAGGAAACGCTATGAAAGAAAAATAAAGGGAAAATATTTGTTGAGACGTGATGTAATTACATCTTCTGCTGCAACAAAAAGTAATTTATGTGATGACTCAGTTGTACAATTAACGCTTTTAATTTGTCTTAAAGGATTTATTTTGTTTTACAGTGTAGAATGTTAACTTTTGCTATGCAATATATGCTGCAAAAATGAAGGCAGACCAAACTGAAGTTGGTAAAAATGTACAATGAATTAGGTGGCACTGCATACTTGCATGCTTTTAACTTACATTTGGCAGTATGTGTACAATTTCCTTAGCAACACATAGTAAATGTTGGCATAAATTAAAATGCTATATATCAGTTGGATGCTTCATAAACCTTTACATTTGTTGTTTAGCATGTGGCTGAGGTAGCTTCCTGTATCATGGAAGGCTTTTGCCATGGTAAAGATGCTCCTTTACTCTGTGGAACACACAGGTCAGTCAGATGTGAGTAGGAACAAGGCTTAGGATGAAATGGTGTTTCAGGGAGGTACTAAAGATCATGTGTAAAATTTTCAGTACTCACAAGTGCATGGCAAGGAAAAGAATATAAGCAGCTGTGAGGATTTGATTTGCTCCTCCTGTACAAGACAAAAACAAAACAGATTTGTTACCTGTTTGTTTTTCCAGTATCTGCAGAAACTTGAAAATAAAACTTAGTTGGATTGTCAGTGTTTGTTCCTGAAGACCTGTGAACACCCTGCATTTGCTTTACAACTGAAGTTAAGTGCTACATCATTTTTTAAAAGAATCAGATCACAAATTGCTATGGAAAGTTGTACTGAAAGTGTTAAAAAGCAATACTGAGAGCAGCTATAAGAATCAAAATCACTAAATAAAATTTACATGCAATACTGTATGTTTTTGCAACTGTGTATATGTAACATATACACACACAAAGTAGCATATGTGTGTGCATATATATACAATATACTGTATATGAATTATAGATTAATGGTAAGGGAATTCTACCTCTCAAAGAATTTTCTCATGTACTTTGTTATAAATAGTTTTCCTTAATAAAATATTGATTAATTTTGAAATGTAGATATATATATACATACAGCTAATTGATAATAAAATGCCTGTATAAGCCAGCTTCCTTGTTTCTTGGTTTTTTCTTAGATCTTTTGATGATTTGGTCTCTAATTGAAGATAACTCTTTAAAATCACCTTCTTTCCTGTAAACCATGTAATGTACTCTAAACGTAGGATGACATTGCAAAACACCATTGGCATGATAGATACCTTCTTTAACAATCTCTCTAAACCTTCTTGTATTTGCTTTGTATGGTGCCAGGTATTTAATCAACATGTTGATATTATGATGATGGGGTTATATTTCAAAGCTGTGTCTGAACTGAGGAATCCTTCCTGGGTGAGCCCCTTGTTACAGGTGTAAGATACCTTGACTTTTTTGTATGTGCAACAGGTCTCTTAGTCCCACCAACAGCAGGTTCTTTGTGAATAAGAATCAAAACAATTTAGCTTTCTTTAGCTTTCTGTCCTTCCTTCCTTCAATTTAAATCTAGTCACAAATGGTTCTAACATTTGTTTAACTCCCTTGCTGCTTTTCAGCAAATTTGTTGCATTGCATGATTATTTATCTATTATTTATTAGTGCTTAATTGTCCTGTCAGCCTCTCTTGGAATAGATGTGGACAGTGTGTGTGACACAACCACTCTAAAGGAATGGGAAAGCTTGGAATAGAGCAGATGCTTTTCAAGTTGCCCAAATTCTGGTGACAGTCTTATCTAAAAAGATAACAAAAGGCTTCTGCCACTGCTTTAGGGTGAATAATGGTGGTGATTTGTATGTGCAAAGTAAATAATATACAGGAAGGAGAGCTAATTAAAAGGTTTCTAGTACATAGGAATTAACTTTTCCCTTGGACTTTTTCTAGACTTTATTTATTAGATGAAATACATAAATACCAGCTTATGTACAACTTTTTTTGTTAAATTAATAAATAATTCAGTATTCTGCAACAATTGACTTCTTAACAACAACAAAAAAAATGCAACAGTGAAGGGTCAGGAAGGTCTTCTAGAACCTTGTAGCTTTTAAGAACCAGCCTGAAATTCCTTTCATATCCGGTGTTCTCTTGTACTTGAACTTTTATCATTTCTGTTCCTTCAAATATGAATCTATCTGGTTCTGGGAGAACAAGCTGTAGCACACAAGATGTCTAAAATCATGAGTGGAAGGATTAAATCAATCTAAAGGTCTCTACTGGGCATATTATACTATGGCTAACATCTTATGAAACAGTTCATCATCTCTTTCAAAGTATGCTTTATAAAGCTTTTCAGCTAGGGAGATATTTCTTGTTACAAATTCAGAGACTATTTTTCAATTACAGTACTGCAGAAAGAGGAGGATTTTAGTTTCTATAATAACTGTTCTTTACTGACAGCTAAACAATGAAAGGCCTCAAAAGGTTTGACACTTGATTAGATCTACACTGTGAAGTGCAGCAGGCAAAAAATATGGTAATTAAGGGCCTGATCAAGTAAATCACTGAAGTATGTCTTTAACCTTAAGCACATGAGCCATCTAATTAATTAAAAGTAAACATAGATATTCATGTTTGTAACAAATCCACCTTTGGATCAATATTTCTGTCAATTGTTAACATGAGCCTTTTTGTCAGATAAAAGATGTGCTGTATTGCAACATCCATTAACCCACACCAGTTAACTTTTTTAACTTGAAAGGATGTGTATTGCAACTATAACTAGCTCCTACTATATTATTTTGGTATTGCCATTTGTTAGCATCAGGAGTTTAACAGTATCTAAAACTGCCTTATGAGGGTCTCTGGTACAGATAACGCCTTACGAGCTGTGGTTGCTTGCTTTCCTAGCCTACACCTAACCTACCTGCAAAAGCAGCTTCTTTCTTAAGCTTATCTCAAAATTAACCAGCATTCTGTATCTGAAAAGCTTTTCAAACAAATGTGAGTTGTCTTACTGAGTTTCTCATTAAGTCTTGTCCAGGTTAAGGACAGTTAACATTTGGTCCCTGTTTGAGTAAAGCAGGGTAGTGTTTCTGGGAGAATCCCATGACTAATTATTCTTCATCTGGGAATGGACTGTTAATACCTACTCTTCAATCAGTTTTTAGTCCACCTCAGGAGCTGTTATTCATCTCTCCAGGAACTAACTTTGGAGTGAGACCGTTTCAAATACTGCACCAATTCTGTGTTAGATCTGTGTGCTCACCAGCACCAGTGTTCACCTCTGGCAGGGTGGCAATGCAGGATTTCCTGTGAGTTGAGACAGGCTGAGGTTTATGAAGAGATGTAAAATGTTCAGATTGAGAACCAGCTTCCTCAAATAAGTACTGTCTTACAAGGGTTGTATCTATCGTGTTTGAAAGATTTCATTTGGAAAGTATATTGTTTTGTAGACCGGTTCTAAAATTGCAGAAGCATACTGAGATTTCTCTTAACAAAAATAAGACCAGAAAAAAAAAATCTGTTAAAAAGTGAGCATCCAGCAGAGGAATTTCTACAGTTTGTGGACTGTATTTCAGACAGAAGTGACTGGTACTGGTTTAAAACCTTGCTTCAAATGAAAGTTTTGTAAATGGGTTAGACCCAGAAGAATGGTAAGGCAGGGAGAGGAGTCAGACTGTGTAGTTGGCGTATTCCTGGAGCATGATAGGGTTTGGCTTTTTTTTTTTTTTTT
>VYXD01006830.1:1293650-1391024 GCA_013397195.1 Hylia prasina
GTGTTTGGGGTTTGCCTGGAGCGAGAGAGGGTTTGGTTTTTTTTTTTTTTTTTTTTTTTTCTTCTTCATTTAACAAGTTGAAAATCTGCTGAATAATTCATGAAGAGTGGAAGGGCTGAATCTTCCTGGAATGATATACAGTGTACGTACTGTGGCACAGGAGAAACTGCAAAGCTTTGTATCAGTTGCTGCCGTTTCTGCTGCCGATTGCAAGGTGCTGCTGCTTTTGCTGTTTTCACAGCTACAGAAACCTCAGTCGTGCTCTGGTCTGCCAACAGCCATTTGCCTCCCTATGGACCCACCTTCACCAGCTACAATCTGTGGACTCTTGCTGCCTACCTGCCTTGGACACTGCTGCTTTTTGGATCATTATTGCAAACAGCATTTTCTGGACCTTACAGCTTGTATGACTGAAACCTGCCTTAGAGTCCCTCAGCTGCACAGCCTCCCGTGCGCTTGGTGAGGACTCCTGCAGCAGAACTTCTGACCCAGACAAGGATGGGATTTACCGGGCAAAGTCAAAACTGAGCTGCATTCAGCGAGATGCCCAACGCCTCTTCCTGGAGTGCCAGCTCGCCTCTGCTGCTGCTCTGGGAGGACTCCTCCGGGACCCGAATCTTTCTGTCGCTGCTCTATGCAGTCTTAGCTATCTCAGGGACATTATCCAATGTGATGGTCATCTATTTAGTGTTCTCCTTCAAGAAGCTGCAGACAACCAGCAATGCCTTCATCGTGAATGGCTGTGCGGCAGACCTGAGCGTGTGCGCCCTGTGGATGCCCCAGGAGGCCGTGCTGGGGCTGCTGCCCCCCAATTCCTCCTCCCTTCGCTCGGCGGAGTACCGGCTGCTCCGAGGGGGGCTCCTGGGCCTCGGCCTCACCGTGTCCCTGGCCTCGCACCTGCTGGTGGCTTTCAACAGGTACGTGCTCATCACCAAGCTGCCCAGCGTATACCAGGCCCTCTACCAGCGGAGACACACGGGGTGCATGATCGGGCTCTCCTGGGCCCTCGCTCTGCTCCCAGTCCCGCTGCTGCCCGGGCTCTGGACCCTGGGCTCTGCCCAGTCGGACGGCAGCTCTCGCTACACCGCCCTGCTCCTCGCCCTGGCCGTGCTGGGCCAGACCGCGCTGCTGCTCCACTGCTACCTCGGCATCGTGCGGCGGGTGCGGGGCAGCGCCAAGCGGGTCAGCGTCCTCAACTTCCACCTGCTGCACCAGCTGCCCTTCCCCGCCGCGCCGCCGCCGCCTCGCCGCGCCCAGCGCCGCCTCAGCAGCGTCTCCGTCCTGCTGCTCTGCTGCGTGTTCCTGCTGGGCACCCAGCCCCTGGTCTGGGTGAGCCTCCTGGGCTTCTTCCTGCGCCCGGCGCCGCCGGCGCTGCAGGCCGCCAGCTGGCTGCTGCTCTGCTCGCTCTCGGCCCTCAACCCGCTGCTCTACACGTGGCGCAGCGAGGAGTTCCGCCGGGCGGCCCGCTCCGTCCTGCNCGGTACGCTTCTTCATCTACACGTTCTCCTGTTGCACCTTTCTGACCCCACGCACTTCTTGCCCGCTCCCTCTTCCACCGCACGGCCAGGCAGCGCCGGTGCTTTCCCGAGGGATCGGGACGGACACTGGGGCGGGATCTCCCGCCCGCCCCCTCAGCCCCGCTCCCGGCACGGCTGCTGTCCACCCCCGGGAGCCGGCCAGGACTCGAGGCAAAGCGGTGGATTTAGGAATCTGGGATAACCGGTAAATATGGCAACGCACGTAACTGTTGTTATGCTCTAAAGATTTCAGTATGAGACAGACACCTAGACAGCTCTTTCTGAGACATATGCAAGTTTGTTTTTATAAAATCGATGTAATTCTTTCAGCATTTAAAGTAGTTCTTTGAAGTGAGCTCCCTGAGCACAAGGTTCGTTTGTGAAGAACTGGCAGGTGTCTCATTACACACACACGCACACAGACACCGGGAGCTGCTTCCTCTCCCCCGGTACACCTGATCTCTGTGCTCCATGCAAGACGCTCCTTCAGCTTTCTCCGGCAAACTTCAGGATGATGCTGTCTGTGGAAACTGTTAAAAACAAAAACATATGCACCTTTGTGGTGATCTGGTTTGGATATTTTGTTTTGAATGCTCTTTAAGGCCTGTTTTAACAGAGGCCTCTGCCCATGGGCTCTCGATAAAATACAATGCAATATAAAGATGGTGTTGTCCATCTAACCTTGTCACCTGTTCAGTTACCAGTTTGTTGTGTTTCTCTTAAATATATTATCACAGAAGTAAGATTGCACAGCCTCTGCCAGATACAAAATTACAGATTCTGTGTGGCATTTGGAAAGGAGACAACTCTTGGCACCAGAACTGCGGTGGTGAGTGCAGCAGGCCCATTCCTCCCAGGAATGGTCTTAAAATCCTTGTATTTCCTTCTCTGTTGCTTGACTTCCTCCTTCCTCTTTTCCAAGGCAGTTACTGTTGTTCTCATGGTGATGATACTTTGTGCTGCCTTTTGGCACAAATGTCTGGAAGAAGGTAGTTGTTTTCTGAATCTGTGGGCATCCACAAGCAGTATCACCTAAATTGTGCTGTCTCGAGAAGAATGGACTCATGGGAACATAGGAAACTTTGTCACAAGAGTTTGCTGCATTGGGTGACACAAACTTGGAGCTCTCATGAGGATATTTTAATGATTTTAATGATTTTACTAACAAGGAAAAGACATGCACAATAGGTAATAACATAAAAGGCCCTTCAGCCGTATTTTATAATGTCCCCCACACTTTGCTTGCTTTACCTGATGGAGTTTGAGTTTCCAAAGAAAATGCTTTAAGGGAAAGGGAATAATTTAATATTTTTCCCAAGACTGAGACGTGTTAGGTGTCTGTGGTACAACGATGTATCTAAAAGCCCATACCAATATTTTTTGTTTCCCTGCATAAAAAATCTCCATCACCACAGAACAGATACTTATTAAGGTCAGGATTCGAGAAACACAAAGACTGTCAATTTTTTTAATTGACATTCTGAAAATGTATGAACACCTTGAAAACAGCTTTAGCCACTTGCAAGGACCTCTGGAAAAGTAAAATAAATTTCCTTGAGTCTGAGGCTTACAGAAACCTTCTTCCTTTATCTTGGAGATAGTGTTCCTCTGAGTGGCATCAGAAAGACGGGGAGGGCCAGCAAGGAAACACTGAACATAAAAGATATGCAAGATTTATTTTATTAACACTGTGCACATATCTTGGAGAGTGAAGGAGCTGCTGAATCCTTGTTGTAATATCCTAATTGCAGTGGGTGTGCTTTAGCTGTCTTTGTGTAGCAAGTGGAGAAGGAAAACTGCTTCAACCTCACCTATCCCAATACTGGAAAATATTCTGGTTCACTTCCAAAATAAAGTTCAACCAAGGGCCACCCAAGGGTAATACCCTGTTCAACTACAAAATAATCCTTAGGCTGGAACTCACAGAAGAATGCATATTGCCACCCCACCATGTCTAAAGGAACTGAAGACACTTGGTAAAGCTCAATACTGGGCCCATAAGCAAAAAAAAAAAATCAAACTCTGAGGTAAAAAATTGGACAATGCCTCTCCCCTGTTTTTGGCTATGGAACACATTAGTCTGTAATTAAAGCAATAACATGTTTCAGAATTTAATGTCCAAACCATCAGATAACTGGAACTTCTGGGCTTCTTCCCTTGTAAAATAGCATGCAAGTTAAATCTGAAATGCCTGTATTTTATATAGACCACATTTTAAGTGCAAACATGTATAAAAATGCTATGATGTACAAAACTCTAGACAGCTATCCTTATGCTATGCATCAATTCCAGAAAACAACTGGAAATCCCTTGGAAAGTTTGATGTAATTACATCTGACTGTAAATCTTTGACTGTTTTAATATACTCAGGTGACCTAAATAACATTACACAGAAAAAAAATTAATTTAAAGTAATTAAGAAAGAGCTTTTGTCTCAAGATCAGTTTCTCTGTGAAATTACTGCTCTGAAAAGTCCTGTATGCCTTGTTCTACAGCCATAATCTTTGCAATTCCACATTGTAAATACTCCATGGTAAATTGCAATGGAAGCTCGGCTTGGCTCAAGTTCTGCTGGCTCTGTCTGTGGTACTGCTTCTTGGTTAAGGAAATGGATTTCATTCTCAGTTTTTGTCATTCTATGCTTTAATTTACAGATGATTTATACGTGTCCTCTGGTAGTTTAATGGTGACTTTTCTTCAATGTGAATTTCTGTCATGCTCAAACAACTAATTTACAGACACAAGGGATATGTTGCCAATTGTCCTTTAGAATGTCTCAACCAAACACTCTTTCAAGAGGTGTAAATGAAGATGATGGAAAGTTCTGTCAGCAATTCAAATGAGGTTTCCTTGAACTGAGTTGCTCCTTTCCTCTGGTGTTGTGCCAAGCAAGTTGTCTGAGCACGGCCTGAAGCTGCCCTTCCTCGGCTGGCTGGCACTGACATGTATTAGCTGGCTTCATGTGCTTTAGATGGGAGGTGAGAGCCCATTGAAGCATTGAATTCACAATGCAGTAGTGATACAGTAGCTCGGATCAGCCACATTGTTCCAGTGCAATCGTTGCCTATTCCTTTGCTTTTTTTCCTCAGGGCTTCTGGAAACAAGAGCAGGTAGGAGTTAGTAACAGTCTGGATGAATTGTGGCCAGTTGCACCGATGTGCTTGAAAAGTGCCATTTGGTGTATTATGGCCCAAAGAAATCTGACAGTTTGTGGACTGGCCGTGGAGAAATATACGTGGGACCTGCATTTTGAAAGTAAAATTGTGATGCCTCAAAATAACACCCTGAGGCATGGGCTATTTATGAAAGTTGCTTGTAGAGGGTGTTCCTGAAGTTAGAATTTGGATTCAATCTTTTGAAGTCACCCTTAATTCAAAATAGTTATAAAAAGCTGCTTTGTGGAATTAGGTAGCTACAGCAATATGATTCTCCATCAAAACTGGGCAATTATCGCCCTCAAAAAAGATGTGTAAAAAAGTACAGGCAGCCAGGTGAAGCTGGGAAATTATGACAAGGGGAGATGAAGAAGACAGGATAGGGGCACTAGCAGTTTGATCCTGAGAAACAACACAGAGAAAAATCTGAAAGCCAGAAGAGGCCTGGGATTATGATGAAATTAACCGTCTCAAATTCTTGGATTCTTTGTATGTGAGGAAATAGAATTCTATGCTTTTCTTAATAAATAAAAACATGCACTTGTATTCTCAATTTCTTCCTTTAACAAAGCATTCTGTATGCCAGTAAATTTTCTTCTAACTCTGAAATCAAAAAAGGTGTGAGTTGCATGAGCAGTCTTGTGGAGACTGCGTTCAACAGCAGTGCTGGACTGACAAGCAGAGATAACATCTCAGCTAACCTCCAGATTCAGTCAGCCATAAGCACACTGTGAACCTTTCTTTTTTTTCCTAACTACAAAGTTGATGCTATTTTTAAAAAAACCCACATACAGATTATTTTCAAATGAAGACATTTAAGTGTAGCATTTCATTAAAGAAAAAAGTGACAACATATACTTTAGCTTTCTATTTCATCTTAAATCACAAAACTAGATTGTTGCAATATTCTTTAAATTCAGAAGTCCCTTTCTCAAATGGCAGCGAAAATAGCTTTTCTCGTGACTGTTTAACTTCTAAGAAAGCTACTTTTTTTGCTCCTTTATGTCAATCCTTCCCATGCACTGTCATCATTTTACCAGGGTAATAGTCTATTTTCTTTCCTTCTCTTTCCCTTTCTTCAGTATCTTCTGTAATTTTCTTCACTAAGGGAAAAGTTCTTGATTCTGCTGATCAGGGCACAACTGCTTTAGCAGAGTAAGTTTTGGGAGACACAGAAAATAAGACTAAAGAAGTGATGGACAAATCCTACATACTTAAATTTCTATCTAAAGAGTGAGTAGGTATTGAAGTTGGGCTTTTACTGTGCAGAGCAGTGGACATGTTTTTTGTCTATATTTACAGATATTTGCATTTGAGTAAGGCTGTGTGAAAAAAGGGTAATATGAAAAAAAAAATCCAAAACCAGTGTGAAGGCTGGAGAAAAAACCTTTTTGGCTGAAGAGTTCAATCATAGTAACTTAACAAAGGTGACATAATTGCAGAATAAGCACATGTGTGCAGGTATTCAAACCAATCTGTTACCGTTCATGGTGATCTAATGATCTCTTCTGGTGTGGAAAACATGACCTTACAGGAAAACAGCTCTGCTTGAAGAGCTGGGCCACCTTGTCTGTTTATTGTCAAGGAGTTCAATATGGTGAGGGTGGGTCCCTGTGCAGCCTGCCCTACACTGAGTCTGGAAGGATAGTCATGAAAATAAAGAACTGGAAACACTCTCGAGAAAAAAGCACTTGTGGCTGCTTTCTTGCCTGAAGCTTTGGGTTTCTGAAGAGACATAATAACCACTCCAGGAAGGTTAACAGTTTGGTGTTTAGGGAAAACTGGGATGTCTAACCTGCAAGCCCAGACATCAGGTTTGTCATGAGTTTAGAGCCAAGCTTTTGAGAGTTGTTCAGAAGGAAGGCAAAGTGCCAGTTGGAAGGGGAGCTCAAGCCAATCAAGGGAGCTGTGTAGCACCTTAGACTTCACCATGCTGAACTTATCCTCTTGTAAGACAATGGGTTGAAATAATGAATAATAAAAATGTGCCTCTGCCAAATTTTTTCAGCATTCTTTAAATGTCTCTTTTTTCTGTACTTCTGTGAGATTCACCTCTGCTTCCAAAGTTTTCCTGCTGCTCTAGAATTGATGATAGCTGATGAAAAGCATGATTAGTATTAATTAATAAACAAACACAAAGGAAGGAAGAATAAATCTCATTCCTTAGTGGGCAGACTCAGCTCTGGTGATTCAAGAGCCAAGGCACAGAGAGCTGCTGTTATTGAAAAGCTTCACTTAAGACCAAAGATGCCTTGTGTTTAGGCTGTCTTCACCTGCTGTGTGACAGTCTCAGGGCAGAATTAAAAACACAGCTATGCTTCAGGCTAGAGCTGCATCCCTCCTGATCTGTTCTGAGGCTGATGATGTGATGGAGGTGTAATGTCAGTTGCAAAGCAACAAAATGAGCATTAGCAACAGAGGAAAACTGAAAGGGAGAGCTTGAGAGACAGAGATGATGAATTGAAAAATAGTCAGTTTTATAAAACATTGTGCAAACTTTGCTTCATGTGTGTTCCATATTCTCTATGTTTTCTTCTGGCCCCTTTTTCTGCCTTGCCTCTGTGTAGAACAGTTTCTTCTCAGCCTGGAAGCTCTGACACTGAGTTTGATGTAATTTCATTAAACACTGTTCCTGTGATTGTCTATAAACTTTGCATCTTCCATTCTAAGGTTCAGTGAGATGGCTGTAACTGTGTTGTCGCTGTGGAGACAGGAGCACCAAGGTTTGAACAGAGTTAGTAACCAGAAATATTGTGAAGATATGTGAGTAGTGCTTCTTCATATTTATGTTTGACTATTACTCCTCTGTCTTCTGTTGCATGTCACCCATGGCCATCTACATATAGCTTCATTTCAGGTGTGTCCTTATCCATAAAAATACCTCTTTCAATTAATCCTGTTTTATAAAGGTTGTGACAAAATCTTGCAGGATTTGAAATGTTCAGCCATATTAACTCCTCCAGTGTAACTGTCCCTCTTCCATTCAACAGAGCATCTCCCCTTACTCTAGTAGTTTTTCTCAGTTTGTAGCATTATTTCTCTCAGATAGATTAAATTAAAGACTTTGTAGGTTGCAACATGGCAAAAAATAAATAGCCAGCCTCACTACTGCTTCTATTTGATTTCAAGCAAAGATATTTTTATACCTTTCACTGTAGCTACTAGCTTTTTTTTTTGTATGCTAATTAAATCAAGGCACTAGAACTCTACTGTGTTAAAAATAGAGATAAATAGAAACACAAAAATTATTCATTGTATATGAAGAGTAAATATAAGCTCTCTGATTTTCACAGCAGATATCTTGCTTGGCTCTTTGTTGTTTAATGTAACTGTTATGTACATACGAACAGGATTAGGTCACTTGCAGATATAACAAATGATGGCTCTGAGCTGAATTAAAGGCATGAATTAATTTTCTTTTATCTCATGCATCATTAAATATTGCTGTCTACTGATTATCTATATAATACCTGTCACCTGATAGCAACCACGGTCGTTATGGTAATGTCAAGATTATAATTATAGTCCCTTCTGCAATGTAGTCATACTATGCTAAAAAAATCCTTGAGATGATAGTGTCCCATGCTTGGTATCAGCCCAAACACAAATACATTTTGAGACTGTTGAGGGGAAGATATTTTGTTTCTAAGTTATTAACATTCAAGAATTATGTACTTACATGTACACACATGTGTATGTAATTACAAAATATGTAGCCTTTTGGACTATGGCTTTATTTCATTGGAGATAGACAAGACTTGTCAGAATATCATATCCCTTGATGAGAATCCCTTTGGCTGAGTTTGGGAATTTAGGAATATTTTAAAAATGGAGCTATTGCTCAGAGAAATCTCATTGTTTGGCAGCATGTGTCAGAGTGGTAGATGAGCCCATACCCCATTGCAGTAGAGCACATGGTGCCCCAGGTGTTCTGGCTGCTCCTCCCAAGGTCTCTGTCGTGTCAGAACCTGGTGAGCTCTAATGCCCAGAAGCTGCTCTGGAGATCGGAGACAGATCCTAGGAGACACATGTTTAGAAGACTGCACAAGGCTGTGAGGGGCAGAGAGAGTGTGGCTTCCCAGAGGATAAAATAGGTCTGATTTCTGTAGAATGTATGGCAGAACTCTGAGTAAAAAAAAAAAAAAAAAGTAATTGTCTGGTAACTTCTTCAGATTAGGCAGTTGGCCTATTTTCTTTTAGATTTCAGAGACAATTTTCATTTAATTATAAAGAAAAAAATATGGTCTCATAAGTATGCAAATGTATAAACAATCTCTTCGCAAATGTAAAAAAGGTTCTAGGAAAAGCATGTTGAGGAATCTGTGTGAACACAACTTGTGGAGCAAGTAATTCAGAATAAAAACCCACTACATGCAAAACAAAGAATATTGTAAACATTATCTCATTTAGTAACATCTAACACTATAAATATTATGTTAACCTAATGGATAAAATAGCTGATTATATGTTATTCTTATCTGTAATCTGAAAGTAATTGTGATCAACTTGATCAGGGTAGAATGGCCCATACAAGTTTATATCTGTAAATGAGATATGTATCAAAATACTGGAGTGTTCTTTTGTTTCTTATTCTCATCACACACATTACTATATTGAAATACTGTTTTCTATTAATTGATTTTGAGAACAAAGTTGGTGAACTGCTGTCATATGTGTTTGGTAATATTTTTACATCAATATTTGGTTTCAAACAGAAGTGTTCAAAGTTGTTAATGTTCCAGCCATTCTTAGGCTGGCATAGGTACCTATTGTATAAAAAAATTTATTCAGATAGCCTATGGACAAGCTTTTGGCAAGAATGTCCATAAAAACATTCAGCAATGCCAAGGTTGTCCATGGCTGTTAACCAAGGGTGTCTGATGCTGGTGGAAGCTGCCACAGTGCAGACAGCTGTGTCTGTTGGCTCTTTGGGAACAAGAAGGCTGCTGAGCTGCAGCTGCTCTTTTACAGGGGTCAGCCAGTGATCTGAGTTGTTCTCCCTCATAGAAGCACATTGCAAAAGGCCACAACTCTTGCATCTCTCTAAGAGCTACACATTTATGCCACCTTTACATGTTCAGTAGCCCATTTATCCTCATCTCTTTGCAGACTTAAGGTGGTTTATTTGGAAAGGAATAAGACCAGTGGAATCTCAATTAATTTGTTTATTATTTAGGGATTAAGGCCTTAATATACCCTGATCATTTAAGAAGTTTTGTCGATTAGTAGACTTAATGGAAAATCTTTATCTTGACATTCATTCTGAAGTAAATGTGTGAAGATTCAGCTGTTTTCCTATTAGGCATTAACACTGTTAACTGCTTGGCATGTCAGCAGTAAGAGGTTCATGTATTGGTGCCCTTGGAGGGACATGGGACACAGCAGGAAATATCTATACCTCGTGATAGTAACAAGCACAGGAGTGAATTAGAAAGAAAGAGTAAGCACACCGGATTGTATTTTGTGTAGACCTGGCTCACCAGAAGCTGCCCAGGACATGAATCAGACCCAGACCTGGAAAAGACTTATTCTGTTCTACCACTGCAGCTCTTGTTCTGAAGTTATACCCTCACTAAAGGGACTGGACTTGTGGTATGCTTGCATAGAGTTAGGTCCTGCATGTATTGTGAAGGCAAATGAAACCCAGGCATCTTTGAGTGGATCTCAGATTCCACGTGTATGCAAGAAAGTCCATTACCCTCCCATCACATCATGTGAAGGGAAGGATATTTTTTCTAGCATTTTTTCTTTCTGGGCACCTCAATGTTCCAAGTCTCTTCAAATTTTGCTACTTTGAAAGCAGAGATTTTTCTATAAGAGACAAATGCCTTCAGCAATGTGTGAGGATTTAGCCATGTTGTCTTTGCTGTCCTGTGAAGTGTGTATTAGTATTGGGATGGTGCCAGAGCTTTTCCAAAGGCATTGGTAGCTTGCCTAGAGCATCAGTAAGGATCTTGATTTTCCCATTTTGAAGAGAAGCAATAATACCTGTTCTAAAGGAAAATAAATGCTTTTGTCACACATTTGGATTATCAAAGAGGGGTTTATTTTCAGGCTCCCCTAATTCAGCTGTATGTCTAGATAAATAGTCTACTAACTTGGCAATTCTATTAATGATTGTTCCCTGGCCATTCTTTTGGTACATCACTTAACTGTGTTCAGCACGTGGAATTACTGAGGTCAGGAAAAGAGAAGCTAGATGGCACTATGGTCCAAAGGGATCATGTTCTGCTGATGAACAGGGTGAAGCTGTGTGAGTTATCTGGTCTAAAATGCCTCTAGAATTCAATAAAGATCAGCAAAAACAGGGTCACAATTTTTGGAGTGGAATTAGGGATAAGACAGGCTGATACAATTAGTTACCTTTTGGGTTTTATAACACAAACATAAACTTAAGCATATAGACATGAAAATAAAGCAGATGTAAAATGGCTTTAAGATTGCCCACATGGATAAAGCTGTGAGAAATAGTTTATGCATCATTACTTTAACATAACTTAAACATATTTGTGATTTTTAAACATATGCTCAGATCTTTCTGTTTATATACATTATTATTTATGGAAGTAGATAAGCTACGTACCACGTGTGTGCAATTACGGGAAACCAACACACTTGTCTGATTTGGTCTGGCAATCTAGAGGGGTAAAATAATCCAGCCTGAAGCACTCAGAAAACCTTCCTTTCATGACTTTAAGGATAAAGAGACCTACAATACCAAAGTATACATTTCCTTCAGGCATGTATCTGGGGTAGTTATTGTAAGACACTTATTAAGTTGTCTTTATATACATATATTTTCACTATGATATGTCAGTTTCTCTAATCTCCACTTTTTACTATTTTGTAGTTAATGAATATATGTAATTTGTATTTTTATCAGAAATGAAAGTCAGACAAGAATATATTAATATAGTTTTTATTAAAATTTTAAGGCAAACCAAAGCCTTTACCTAACCAGTAATTGCTATTTAAGAGCACAAGTAGGCAACTTAAGCTTAAGAACTCCTTAGAAAAATGTCAAAGTTATTAAAATACTAAACAAATAAACAAAAACATCTGGAAGCTTTAGAAGTCTGCTCAAGTAGGCAGTTTAAGCTTAAGAGTTCCTTACGAGAATGCCAAAGTTGTTAAAACATAAATAAACAAAAACATCTGTGAGCTTTCAAAGTCTAGGAGGTCGAAATTTATAATTGCTTTAAAGTCTCAACATTTGAAAGTAAATAGAACCCTGTCAGAGAAACAACTTTGCATGTGTAATAAAGCCTCTAGGCTTTTTCATTTGTATCTTTTGCTTATGCAGTGAAGGGGTCTGCACTGCAGCATGTCATGTTTGAACCAAGGTCTTTTGTGAAACGAGTCCTTTTTTTTTAGAGGAGTTTCAATAGTTGTTGTCTTAGAGGTGTGGTATTGTACAAATGACACAAATGTGCATCTGTCACGAAGGAGATGCAAAAAATAACTGATTTAGTAGGATTTTATCATGGCAGAAAGTAACCAAAACATACCATAGTGTTCCTTCAGAGTTCAGTATGTCATTCATGTGACAGTAAGAGGTATGGATGAGCATGTAACTACTTTGGAAATGCTAGGAAAGCACCATAGTTAGTAGTTGCTAGGAAGACACTTGCAGAACTTCTGCAAATACTGCAAAAAAAAGGATGAGCAAGATGACTGTAAAAGCAGAATTTTAATGCTCACACATTTGCAAGACAGAGTGTGAAGGTCAGTAAAGCAAATTCATAGGCCTGAAATCCTACAAGGACAGTGTTAAGGAAAAGGAGGGAAACAAATTGAGCAAAACAGTAGGAACAAAGAGAAGAAAATGCTATCAGAAGGAATGGGAGAGCAAGACATGTCCTTGGAATTGAAAATGAGATAGGACATAGTCAACACTGTCAAGAAAACAGGAAGTTTATTGAAGAAGCTTCAGGAGAGGCTAGAGAGAAGGAATCATCTATGGACAGAAGGCACAGTGGAGGAAGTCCAAAAGTTTGTAGAAAGGGTATAGAGAGGTAGATGCATATTAAATTGGGCAGTGGGGACTGCAAATTTGAAGAACCTAAGGCTCCTAGAACAACCAGTAGTAGCAAAACAAATATCATTTAGGTTAGCAACGAGAAAAAAATCAGTTACTTTTTGCATGGCATTCTGTTTAAAAATAGGAAAAAACCTAATTTCACAGCAATTTTTTTTTATATATATTTTCCTCCCATTTCAAGATACACTGAATTTACCAACTCCGGCTTTGTTGTGTATTTGGTCATTCCAGAGTTCTTTTTAACTCCTGTACTTAGTCCACTAGAAGGATGTACTTGAACTTTAAATGGGAAAAATGATGCTTCCCAAGAGGTGGAAAACGTAAAGGGCCTCCGTCACCAAAATGGTGAAGAAGTGAGATTTAGAAATAAAATTCAGAGGAAATTATAACCAGTTACTAAATCTTTCCCTTCTATCAGCAACATGTGAAAAACTCTCATTCCTGTTAACACCTACTTGCTGCGCTGCCCATTTGCATTGAATACAGAGATGCTGTAGATTACCCAGGCAGGGGAGCAGCATCCAGTGAGTACTGCCATTCCTCCAGCTTCTATGCAGACATGGCAGATCATGAGCCTTTCCTTAGTTAACTGTGGAGTCCTCCTGCTTTATTAAAAACCAGCCTGAATTTTTAAATTTCTTTTATTAATTTCGTTAGGAATCACACATTTTTTTCCTTAGTGGGACCTGAACCATGCAGTTTGCCACTTGGTTCTGGACTTCAGAGAGCTGACTGCAGGTTTCAGCCTTCAAAAGCTCTAAGAAATATGGTAGGGCTGATACAGTACTTGTACAGCTGGGAGTTTTGCTTTGTGCCGCCTCAGCAACAAGGAACAGGACAGTCTGACCTGACAACATTTCTGTCCTTTCTTTTTTTTCCTTTTGCCATTCAAGTGTTTTCCCCTAGAATTCAAGGAAACTCATATTTTGTTTTTTTCTGATGATGTGTCAAATCCTTTTAAAGTAGTGTGGATGTTGGCTGAACCTTCTGCAGGTTCATTCTGTAGTGGCTAAACTGAATGGAAGCCAAGGAGTTCTCTAATGTCTATTATAAGTCAAGGGTCATGTTGTATATGGAGCAAAATACATGTATAGTGAGAGGAAGCAGAGTTTTCCCTATGTTTTAAATAAACAATAGCAGGTCCAAATTCTAGCTATTGGTGATAGGAAGATCTTTGTGTTCCGTGAGATTTCTGTTTCCTGTGACACTCTATAAGGTACATCACCTTCATGTTTGCTGGCATTATTTGTGTTTTCTAAATGTGTGATGCAGCACATTCTTAAAAATAACTGTCAACTTTGTATTTGTTTTCAAGAAAGTGCTGATACTAATTAAAGTACTAATTTTGGATTGCAGCAACAGCCATAAAATAGGCACACTCAGCAAGAAATCCAGCATGACTGTTTTTGGATTTAGTGTCATAGGTGAACTGAAGATAGCATGAGTTGATAAATTTAATGTACTTTGAATCTGTGAATGTGTTAAAAATGTCTAAACATTAATATTTTTAAGCTGCTCATCACACATTGAAACTGCTTATTTTACTTCACTCTCCTGTATGAATTTATTCACAAGATGGTTCATCAAAGCAATGTATTTTAAGGGCCATATGTTTATAAAATACTAAAAGTACCAGGATGGATAAATTTTGGCTGGTGACTGTTCACACGAAGTCTAAGCAGGGTCCATGAAATAGGCCTAGAGCCTTATGAGTCTTCTAGCAGAAGACACTGACAGTACCTGAAAACGTTAACATTTCTTGGAGCTGTTAATTGCTCTGAAAAAATCAACAATTATTTATTACAATGAATATTGTTTCTTGGAAATACCAGGAGTGCATTAGAAATATACAGCATTCTAATGGGATGTTGAATAGGCTCTTTATTTTCATGGCATTTTACAACTTACTGATTTGAATAGCAGATCAGAATTTCAGATGATTATTATGAATACATTTATACTGCAATAGTCACTTGAAAATCACTCCTCTGCTGTAAAAATTAGTTTCTGGTAAATTAATTTGTTTAACATCCTTGGAAGTTGCCAAATTAGTCATGTTTATTTCAATCATCTGTAAATATATGCTGCCATATTCCATTGCAGATTACATGACAAATTCCCAGTGCTGGCTCAGTGTTTCAGAGACACCCTGAGGGAGTTGCCCCAACTCAGGTACAGTGTGTCTCCTGCTGAGGAGGCAGCCTGAAGCACAGAGTAAGAGCTGAGGCTGAAAGATCATTTTCTGCTTGCCTCACTTTGGGATTCCAACCCAAGCCTGCTACTGCATTTGCAGTTAAGGGATAGCCTGTGGAAAGACTCACATCCTCCTTTTCATCTCCTATTGCAAGTGTTAATATTGCTGTAATGGTTTATGTGTGAGTGACCCTGCTGCCTGCCCAAGGACTGAATGCAGCTTCCCCAGAGTTCCTCACCCACAAGCTGCCTCCCCAGGAGCAGCAGCCTTCCTTCCAGGACCCACGGTGTAGGGGAAGGACAGAGAGTCCCCATTGCCCCTCACTCTTTTTTTTGGCTTTTCTTCTCCCTGTTTTCTCTCTGAGTGTAAGGTTTGACCAGTACTGAAGTTCTGAGATGCAGTATTTTTATTATCAGCAGGAATGTCAAAAAGCAATTTGCAGCACAGGTGAGGACTAAAGAAAAAGATGAGAATGTTCATAACCGGAGTAACAAGCCAGAGGAATTTTCTCCCTGTGCCTGATCTGTCTGCAGCACTTAACCATTCCTTTTTCTTTCAGTTCTAGTCTAGTCTTGAGAAATACAAAAGTTATTCCAACCTAAGTTAAAGAAAGGACCAATATCTAAAAGAGATTAAGTTTTTGCTGAAAAAAAATAGTTCTAAGTAGGAGATTCTGGGACCATAAGGGCCCCTACAGGTCCTCACAAAATATCTAGAATGCAAGAGGATTTTTCCACATTCCTAAACATTGAACTCCATCCATGACTATATTAATTTTGTATAACATATTTTGAAATAATAATGGATGTGAAGGGAATTTCCATTTCCTGTCTTTTGCAAGGGTATTTCCACAGATTTCAAACCTCATTAAACACTGTCTGCTCTAGTACATATGTACAAAAGCTAAGATGTGATTGCTGTAGTAAAAGTTTGTTAGAGATTTTTTACACAAAACCTGTGAGCCTCTGAGTTCACTACTGAATGCTCTGCCAACTAAAGGGATAGTTCTTTGCATTTTTATATCTCCATTTACAATTCTTATTTAATGACAGTAAGGATTCTTTTAGTAAAATGTTTAAGCATATATGAGGCTTCCATTACATAGTTAACTGGAGCTAATACCCTCTACTGATGTTATGTATATATTTGAGTATTTTACACAACTAATAACCAGAAATACAGACCTGTGAAGTGACATCTAATTTTTTTTTCAGTTTTGAGATTGAGCGATGTGCTGAAAGTCTACATTGAACTTAGTATCAAGAGTATTTTTTTAATCCTATCTTTTTTTGTTTCATTTCACAAATACCATGTTTTATCCATTTTTTTTTCTTTTTTCTTTTTTCTTTTTTCTTTTTTCTTTTTTCTTTATTCTCCTGGGGTAGGTTTCAGTTTCAATATCTCAGAAAAATTTTTTCCATGTTTTTAGGTAGGTGGGGGCATTCAAACAGGATTACTGAAAGAAAAACTTGTAGGAAATCTTAATTGTACTGATTTTGTACAAATGAAGTAACTGAGTAACAGCAGGAAATAGGTGGGAAAAGAACAATAGTGTGAGCACACAGTACTAAGAGGTAATTTGGGGCTAAATTTGGGAAGTATTTGGAAGCAAGAAGCTTGAGAATTTAGCTAGTATTGGAAGCTATAGGGCATGCAAAGAGATTAAATGCCTGCAAATATGCCTGCTCTAACATATATTACAGTTCTGCTAGTTTTAATTATCAGGGCAACTACATTCAGTAGTGCCTGGAACCATTAATTGCTTGTGAAAATGTAGTCATCTGAGTGATATTGCTAACTTTTTCCAGGTGCTGGTGAGGAAATGTTTGCAAAGGCATAAGAGAGGTGTTCAGCATACTGAATGAGAGATTGGCTGTAATTCAAAGTGTAAGAAACTGACTTTTGGAAAGACATATTGGAAAGGAAATGAGAACATTTAGCATGTGATTTTGAGAGGACTGGAAAAAATCCCAAGAGCAATTATGGTGATAGGAAATGTGAGACTTGTCAGTGTAGAAGAGAGTCTTTAAAGAAAATAAAAGCAGTTTTGAAGTTACCCTCAGATTAACTGGAAGAGAAAATAAATATTGCAAAAGAAAAGCTGCACACCCACTTTATACCTTTAGTGTATAAAGGTGCAGGTGATGTCATAATTAAGAAGAAACATAGTCAAGCTGAACTACTGAAAATAAGATGAAAAACTAATTACCAGAAAGAAGAATTTCAAAATAACTCTTAATTTACTGATAGCTGAGAAGAAATTGAAAGAGGAGAGCGCAGGTACTTAAGAGATGATACTGCAAGAAAGATTCAGAAGTTTTATATACCTGCTATGACTTTAAATGCTAACATTTGCAACTGTTCTACCACAGAAAAATAGCCAGTGTTTGGTATTTTACATATTTGTAAAGACAGAATGTCAGAACAAGTTATCTTGTTCAGCAGATTGTCTTCATTGTTCTAGGCTATTGTTGTTTGCATGGACAAAAGTGCCCAGCAGTTGCAGAGAACCAGAGGTTGCTGGGCCCATAATAATCAAGAAGGAAGTATAGACATGTGTTAGTGAAGGAGGAAATATTTTAAGTTCCTTTGAGTCTGAAAACAATTTTGTCTATCTGGAGATGTATATGCTTGTGAGAGCATTGTGCAGATACTTTTCAGCCAGTAGCATGTAAATTGTTTCAGTGCTTTGCACAGCTGTGATTACCTAGTTTTGACCTTACCAAAATAACTTGGGGCATATGCCATTGCAAAACTTCTTGGCAGAGAGGGAGCTTCCCAAGGGTGCATTTCTTTTGTAGCCATCTTCTCATAAGGTACAGGGTTTTTACATGTTTGTGCTCATTAGATATTTATACTGTGACTTCCTATTCTCCACTTCATCAGTGGAGGTCATTGCCATACCTTGAAGGCATTTGCACAACTTCAGACGTCCAAAGGAGATGAACAAAAGGAAATTATTGTGCATAAAACTGTGCATGTTGTAAACATGTTAAAAGGATCCTTCTTTCCACCCTTTTGGTGAATGGGTGTCACATTGGCCATACTCCAGTCATCTGGAACCTCCCCAGTGAGCCAGGACTGTTGGTAAATGATGGAGAGGGATTTTACAAGCCCATCTGCTGCTCCCTCATCACCCTGGGGTGGATCCCATCTGGTCCCATAGATTTATAAACATCCAAGCAGCTCAGCAGTTCTCTGGCTGCCTCCTCCTGGATAACAGGGGGACCATTCTGCTCCCTGACACCATCTCCCAGCCCAGGAGGACAGTTGTCCTGAGGACAAGCCACCTTCCCACTAAAGATTGAGGCAAAGAAGGCGTTAAGCACCTCTGCCTTCTCCTCATCTGCAGTTACTAAGTTCCCTCCCGCATCCAATAGAGAACAAAGGTTGGTCTTACCCTTCCTTTTACCATTAATATATTTGTAAAACATTTTTTATTATCCTTTACAAAAGTTGTCAAATTAAGTTCGAACTGAGCTTTGGCCTCCCTAATTTTTTCCTACATGCCCTAGCAGCCCACTTAAATACTTCCTGAGAGACCTGACCCTCTTTCCAAAGATGATACACTCTTTTTATTCCTAAATTCCTTCAAAACCTTGTCCATCCAGGCTGGACATTTCCCTCATTGACTCATCTTTCAACACAAAGGGACAATCTGTTCCTGTGCCCTTAAGATCTGCTTTGAAGCATGCCCACCTTTCCTGGACTCCTTTGTTTTTGCAGACTGCTTCCCAAGGAACTCTGAATAAGTCTCCTAAATAGGCCAAAGTCTGCCCTCCGGAAGTCCAGTGTAAAAGTCTTACTGATGTTCCTCCTGATTTCACCAAATATTGAGAACTCTTTAATTTCATGATCACTGTGCCCTAAGCTTAGAAGTGGTTGTGGATGTAGGAAATGGGGCAAAATGGGTGTTATTTCTCATGTAAAAAATGTTCAGAAGCTGGATATGGCCTAAAGCTGTTTTTCTCTGGAGCTCTGTTATGTCTTCTTTTTTTAGTCTGTAATCTCAAAGCATTTCCTCATAATCATGAGGATATTACAGCAATTCCTATCAGTAACAGGATTTAAAAACCTTCTCCTCCCTTGCAGCTTATTCAGAGTATAATAGATGTACTGAATTGAACGTGTGTGTTTATATTGTACCTAGGCCAACATACTTGATGTAGATCACCAAAACGTGAAAGACAACTGCCGCTGATTAATTTATTGGTGTTTTTTACCCACTTCTCTGGAGCACCTCAACTCTATTAACTTTGATTGGCTAAGTTAAACACCTGAATTTTCAGAGTAATGAACATTCCTTATTACTTTAATTAGGCAAATGACAGTGTTCAGTTACTTTAATTGTGCCCAAATGAGACAAAGCGCAGATACAGAGCCTCTGTTTTAGTCCAGTCCCTCACTTGTTACCACAATCAATTTATCTCTTCTAGTATAGATACGGAAGATTCCCTGGGAAAAAAAGTGTATGTGGGAACACACAAACATACAAACTTCAATTATCTTCTTTCCCAGTTTATAGCATGTAGATTTGCAACCTTAATAGCAATTTTAAATGAAATATCTCATTGCAGAAATTCCTTCATAGCATGTTATACTGACAGAGACCACGGGAATGCAGCTCCAGCACACCAGCTGTGCTGTTGAACTACAATGTAGGTGCATTTAGGACTGTTCTGGGCACCTGCAAGCAAGAGCTGAGACAGGTTTATTTGCTGTGAAGGATTGATGGGGTGTGTGTATGGTCTGGTCATACATCATACTTAGGTAATACCTGCATTTGGAAATAACTGAAGTTTTTGGTTATAAAAAAAAAATAAATAAAATAAAATATCACATAGTTGTGAGTGTTTTTAGAAATATCTTAAAATAAGGAATGTATATTTTTGGATGCAGGATATTAAAAATTATTTTGCAAGAGTAGTATTTATACCATGACATCCACTGGGGACTTTGCTATGACCAGTCTGTTTTTCATTAAATTTGCTAAACTACTGGTGATATAGTTTTAAACTCCAATATGGTTGAATGAGCAAGAATTGTAAAACACATTTTCTGCTGTATTTATAAAATATGGGTGTACACAGGCATTCATGTGTAGGAAATGATCATGATTCAATGTTTAACACATTGAAAAAAATTAAAAATATCAAAAGGAATGTTGACTATTTTCAGATTTTATCTAGGATATGATTTTGTAGTGATTTTTAAGGATGTTGGTAGTATGGAAAATTTGTATAGTCAAGTGGAGTTAAGAGTGCTGACAATTTCAAAATAATCTAAATTGCCAGAGTATATCTCAAAGCCAAAAAGCCTTTCTAGGAAAAATACAGTAATTCCCATCAATATTCTTTGTCTCATGAACTGTAAAGACAGTGA
This sequence comes from Hylia prasina, assembly GCA_013397195.1. Taxonomy (NCBI): domain Eukaryota; kingdom Metazoa; phylum Chordata; class Aves; order Passeriformes; family Sylviidae; genus Hylia; species Hylia prasina. The sequence goes on from VYXD01006830.1 coordinate 1,313,940, forward strand.
GGGAGGCTTGTTATTTTCTGATGTGAATTTCATGCTGTTGTAGCATGGACTTTGAAAATTATTGCTTGAGATGTCAGGGAAAAAAAGAATACATTAAGCAAATTGAGATTTTAGAGAAATTCTTATTTTATTTTTATTTTATTTTATTTTTATTTTACGTCTTTATTTAGAGAATTCATATTTTACAAGAAAAAAAACTGAGGTAATTTGGAAGTCTTCTAAGATCTTTGGCGTGACCTGGAAGGGCAGTACTTCCTAAACCTCTATTCTCCAGCTTTCTTACAAGCTTGATTCAGTCTCTTTTTATCAAAGAGAAAAAATGGGCTAGAACAGAGATACGCCTTGGAAGGGACCCTGAGATGGATTTTGTTTAATCAAATGATGTCAATACAGATTTGACTATGTAATTTTTTTTTGTTTCTACATATAGCTATTGATGTGGGAGTTTCTAAGAAAGTGTTTTGATCAATAGTCATCTTCACTAGAACAAGTTTGGAAGTACAAAGCAGTTCCATTTTATTAACAGTATTTGATCCATGACTAATTGCTTTTATCCTGTGAAGCTCTGTTTCTGTAAATGTATCTTTATGGTTTTAATGAGTGTTTCTGAAGTCTGTAGCTAACCCTATAGCTGTACGAACAAATTCTTCAAGGATTAGATGAGTTTAGTTCATTGGTTCAATTTTCCTTTGTGTGTATTTTTAAGGCTTTTAGTTATTCCTGCAGGATCCCAGAAACATGAGGTATCCCACAGTGAAAATGAGAATACAGGTTCTTAACTCAAGAAAGTTCACCCCAGGTTCTAGTTTGGCATGTAACAGTGGTCAGTTTGGACAGACTCCGCAGCTGGATGAAATCTTAATTTCAGTGATAGATTTACAAACAGGATGTAGAGGCTGTAATGAGATGAGCTGCATTAAAGCAAATCTTTTAGCATTTAGCATCCGTAGCTGAGGTTTTGACAAACAGGAAATCATTTCAGGGTGGAGACTCCAGAAGCACCTAATGTTCTTTAACATAATTGTTTGAATGCCTGTGTTTCTGTAGCCATAGGTTTCTGTAGCATAGCTGGGGTTTATTATTTCAAATGGACAGCCCTCCCTCCTTTTGCTCCCTAAAAGGCTGCATGTAAAAAAATTCAGAGGGAAACTTCCACTGACCTCTTGCATTGTATTGTGTTTTTTTCCTAGCAAAGGCTGCTTTTCTCGGCAGTCGTTCATAATTTTGAAGTCCTTCCAAAGGAAGACAAGGCTCTTTGAATTGGTCCAAAAGAATCAAAATCCAATGGCAAGTGCTAATCTATTGGTTATCCTTTCCAATAATTTTCTGAAGTTATTGCAAATAAAGAAATTGCAATACCTGATTGGTGGCACAATTTACAGGGCCATCATTAAGACTCATGGATGTCTGTATGGTCAAATCATTTTGGTCACACATTTCACCACAGAGAAGCAAATAAGAAATTTTAGCGCCTCTCAACTGTCTTAATTTCCCCCCAAATTAATTCTATTATTATTATTAATAATAATAATATCTCTGATGCTTTACTACATGACAATGCTGATAGACATTTATAAAGCTATGACTAGAATCTAAACTAAAAGACCCCAACTATAATAATATGGTGAGAAATAGAACGTTTTACGCAAGGAAAAATTCAGCCAGGATATTGAAAGCAATTGGGTGCCTGCATCAGGGAGATGAATTCTGTGTTTGGTTGGAGATCCCACATGACAGTTATGTCAAAATCAAAAGAAGAGACGAGTGAATATTATTTGTTTTCAATAAAAAATGTTTTTCAACCATTTTTAAAAGAAAATGATATTGAGAATGTCTTGCCTAATTGCTTGGATATGGATTTTATGTGCCCTGTAGGGAGTGCAGTGCTTTTGAAGATTGATGTAATTCAGCATATAGATACATTGGTTCGACATTTGAGTAGCCTAGAATGATTCCAGTAGACCTTGGAATACTGAAGCATTTTCTCTCCTTTTGCTACTACAGAGAAGTCTTAAACTTTCCTGTGTGGTTCATTTGCAGTGTTTTCCATTTCCTTTGAGCTTATTAGACAAGTCAAATGACAGTTTCCATCAGAAAGAGTAGTCCTTGGCCTCCACTTGTATGCCTGCAAACAGGTTGGTGATATTGGCATTCACCCGCAAATTAAGAAAAACGTTTTTAAATTAACTGAGATTTAAATATATCTGAGATGATTTGAGCTATAAATTCCCTGTTGTGTAGAGAATAGGACTAACAAATGCGTTGTTAAAATGAGTCTTAATCCTGACAAAATAGATGCAAATATAGCATTTTTGTGGCACCAGAAAACAAATTTGTGTCAAAGTACCTTTAATAAAGGTAGCATACAGAAGACATTTTCAGGAGTAATCTGCAGTATATACATAAATGACTAAATAAACCTTAAATTCCCCCTTTTTTAAAAAAATATCTTTTTATCTGCCTTTCTATAATTTATTTCAATTGAAGGTCAAATGTAAAGGTCACAGACTAAATATAGACAGTTCAAGTGTTATAAATATCACACCATAGATGAAATGAGGAACATTACCTTTTTATTCTGAATATTAGCATGAACTGTGATTTAATTAGTGAGAATTCCTCTCATTTCCAGTCAATGTTTTGCATTTCCTTGATTTAAGTATGTTGTGATTTTTGAAACTGATACTGTCTGATTATACAATAATTTGTAGGTGGGAAACTTTCGGGAATTTTCTTCCTGTCTTCAGAGATAAAATGTTCAAATTAGACAAATTTATATGCACCAGTATTTACCAGTGTTTGTATGCATTGTTCATTCTGAATGGGCTTTGACTTTTAAAAGCATTTTGTGGTTTTTTATTGTTAAAGAAATAATAATTGCAGTAAAGTAAGACCAGCTAAAGAAGGAAGTCATACCTCAAATAAGGAGACATAATCTCAGCAAATAAGGACATTATTTAAAGAACTGCCTGATTAAGTTTGCTGGTTATGAGCAGTCTTCATCTTCTGCTGAAGCCACTGCTGTTGACTATTGCTGTAAATTAGACATTGGACCTACAGTGAAGACAAATATGGGAAATGATCTGTTCCTCAGGCAGATTTTGCCACAGCACACTCTGGTCTTGCATTTCTGTTCTGAGAATGATGGGTGTCTCTGTCCAGGTGGCCAGCTTTGACAGGATAATAAATTGATGTTCTTTCTTCTCTGTCCCAGAGGAAGTGTGGAGGAGGGAAAATGTCTTCCTTCCAGAGGATATTTGCCTTTGCCATAGTGATAGAAAAAGCTGATGAATAAATCAGCCAGAAAAAAAACAAAAAACAAAACAAAAAACCAGAAAGGTCAGAAACCTTATGGCAAAGGAAAAAACAGTGAGAATATTGTATATGTCAGGACTCTGGTTGCCATTTCATAAACAACCTTCTTCCTATTTTTGTATAATTTACTTGAACATCCTGTTTCTTTCTTTATCCCTTGTGTGACTTTGGGATTTTGAAAAGGGCTGAAGCCTTAAAAAGGTTTCATCTATTGTGTATTGGGAGAAGGTGGAGGCTTCTCTGCTAAAATTCAGAAATGTTTAAAGAGAGATAATAGATGCTACTATAATGATAAATGCCAACTTTCTCCCAAGAGGATAATGGAAAGAAACACCACAGAAAGAAAAGTGATTTTGATTACATGCATTAGAGATTTACTATTTCATATATTTCATTTGAAACATCTTTGCATTTTGAGATCAGTTTTGACATGATTTTCAAGCTGCTTTGCAAAGCCAACTTCTGCTCTTCAAGTAAAGATAGGTATTCTTGTGATCAAATTTGCAAACTTTTGTGCTGTGGCAAAGACAGCCTTCTGAACTACATCCATGCTTAGTGCTTGAGCCCTGGGCTGAGTGGCCCAGCATAGCAGGAGCTCTATAAACTATCATGTTCCTCATCACTTTAGTTACACCAATCCTTGTTGCAAAGAAGCTCCTCACTTCTTTGTAACTGCAAAGTAGCTCCTCAGCCTTTCAGTCTTCAGTAAAGCAGCAGAGCTGGTTTTAGAGTGGCAGAACAGAGCAGATGATTCCTAGTTCTAACTGAAGTAGTGTTAGGTAATACTATGAATTTCTATTTTACTATGCTGTTTAGGATAAAGTTTTAAAGGCTGTAAGCTTTAGAAATACATCAGTAAACTTGTGTTTCCAAATCTCTTAGATATTTCTCAAATTTCATTTGCTCATAGGATTTTTCTTATATGGAATTGTTTTAACACTTTCAAATAGCCTCTAAATATGTGGACCCTGGAAATTTTACAAAGAAGTTTGTGGTAGAGCCTTACATTCATGCATACCTTGAGTAGTAAGTTTCTCAGAGAAGAACCTGTAAAATTTATCTCTATGTAAAGCACTGTTACATTGGCAGGAATGGCAGATTTCATTTCTCTTTAACAGCAAGGTTTTAAAGCTGCCTTGGGCTTCTGGGTAGTTCCTGCATATTCATATGGGAAGCATCAAGCTGCTCTCACTGTTACTGAACACTTCTGTGTGTTGTAAACCCAGACGTGACAAACCAGGCTACACTCACTTTCCCTGCAGGCTCTTGACATTCCATGAGCTCCAGAGAGCTCTCTGATAATGTAGAGACTCAGCCAGCAATTACAACCAAGGTGAAACTGAAGTTCTAATCACATACTAAGTTAGGCTTGCACTGTGTGTAACCCTCAGTGACTTTAAGGAGTTACTATGAAATTGTTGCGACTGATGTCACTCTGTAATCATGAGACTACCAAGAAGCCACAGATGACTTCTCACTTGATTTCATGTCCTATTTCTTCTAATTAGATCCTGACAGGATTTCCAGTTATTCACAATGGTTTGCTTTACAGCTATGTGCCAGAAAAGTGCTATCCACACTCAAGTCCCATAGGTAACTGTGTTTGCCAGTTGAAGTACTAACATGGTTGTCTGAGTTTTTGCTTTAATTTTCTGTCTAAAACAGCCTTGCAAGGGTGAACTGAATCTTAAGTGGAATCCTTATGAAAACTGCTTAGTGCCATAATATGAAATGCATTCATTGAAACATTAGATTTTATTAAGAAGAGTAAGAAACTAAAATATTAAGGTAAGTTTACAGGTGGTTCACAAAACCAAAACTAACTTCACAAGGAATGTTGTGCAGGATTGTCATCTCCCCATTTATTCATCTTTATAACCATCTGCAGTTTTAGTCTAAATTAGCAGCATTTATCAACTGTACAATCCTTTCAAAAACTTAGAAAGCAGTTGTATCTTTTATTAAAAAAGGAATATGGTGAGCTTGTAGGAACTAGTAAACAGTGCAGATTAATTTAGTAATTGCTTTCCTCCTGGGTAGTTATGGGATTTTGAACATACACAGTGCTTACTTTTCAATCTTGTGATAAATTTCACTTCATTCTTGTAATCATTCTGTACTATAGACTTGACCTGAAAGTTTATCCTCCTTTATGTTAAATCTGCAAATCTTGTAGTAATCTTTAAATATAATTTCTATTTATTAATTTTCTAAATAATTAATTAGAAAAATAGATTTAAAACAAATATTCCCATTAATAAATACAATATGCAGGATAAAGGGAAACAATTTTTCTTAAATTTTCTGAGATCCTAAATTGTTGATAGACTATATTTGCTATGTAACAGCACATTTTTTGAAACCATGAGCTACAGCAGGATCCATATGCTGACCTCAGAGGTAGAATGAAAATCTCTTCATGCCACAGAAATTCAATAATCATGGTACAAGACACCTGAGAGTGTAAGAAAAGCAAAGCCAGCAGCTGGATCTTGGTGCCATAGCAGATGAATCAGTATAATAAAATATAATAATAAATCACTTATAGGCTGATGGGTTTATATCAAACACTTTAAACCAATAATACAGAATTCTTAGAGCGTATTTCTTTTTAGTATGAAATGTTTGTATTACATTCATTCAAATAATCCAGGAAACTTGGAATAAGATGATTTGCTTAAAATCTTAATGAATTCACGCTCATACATCTTGGGAGATTCCTGTGCCTGGATCCTGATGGTTGCAGATCCAACTCACCATGCTACTGATGTCTTGAGTACTGGAAGGTGCTACACAGGTAAGATTAATCTCGAGGTCATGAGCCTATGAGAGCTTAACTGATTGATCCTTGATCCACAGAAGGATTCAACACTGCTTATGAAACATTTATGTCCTCTTTATCTGTTGGAAACTGTGGGTTGCACGGAATTGTTCCCTTTCTCATTAGGATGTCCCAGTTTCCAAGTGAAAGCCCTGGCAATAGGTGTGTGGTCACGTCCCTTAGTCAATAGTGATTGCATTCAGCTGCAAGTGAACCATGTAGGTTTGCCTGGAGCTGAGCCATTGAAAGAGAGCTACCAATATCCATTCCTCGTGGTGTGGAGCTAACTATAGTAACAAGTTAAGTCAAACTTGATCCAACCAAGAGGGTCATTAAACCATCTGTTATTTATGATTTGGTATTCACATACAATTCTTGGGAAATTTCAGGAGAGATCCTTGGCTAAGAAGTATCGGAATGTTGGAAATCGGGTATTTCTCATACTAATTCAGCACAGACTTTTATCCTGCCTGAGAGCAATTTCAAACATGTGACACATTTCTCAAGTTGCCTCTCTTATCACTAGAGAGTAACATGGTCTGTGATAAAAGGTGACACAACTATGAAAGTCATTCTTGCTCAGTTGTCTATAGCAGACTACAAGGCTGGGGCTTTGATGCCTAGCCAAGTAATTGTCTGGGAAGGGGAAATAAATTCCAGTAACTCTCAACTTTCTTACCCTTGCCTGTCGAGAAAAATTCAGATGCTTATGGTTTTATCATTTAGCCACTCCTCCTTTGGCTTATTCCTTTCGTGGAAGTATTAACAAACAAAGCAGTTAAGATGATACCTAACTGTCTGGGGGGAAAAAAAAAAGGAAAGAGAGAAATAGTCCAAGTAACAAAACAGCATGGTTTTTATTTAGGGTAGAACACATTCAAGAGACAAAAGCAAGGTGCCAGGTCCTTAACAGAGTTGCAACTGGTTTCAAGCATCACTTGATTTATCAGTATGTCCACAGACACACAAACATAAATATTTTACTACTGCAAAATTCTTTCTCTTGGATACTTGTCATTTTGGCTTGATGGCAGTAAAAATTGGTTCATTCCTGATTGTTTCTCTTTGGAAAGTCAGTTTCTTCAGGACTTCCAGAGAGGGGAAGGTGACAAAATCTAGGTAAAAGAAAGATTTCCTTTGTGTGCGTCTTTAAAAAAAATAAATAAAATAAACTGAGCAATCCCTGTAAATCTTACCTATATGGAAGATTTAAAAATTGGGAATCCTGAATCCTGCAAAGTTAAGCCATTTAATTTCTTTCTGACCTCTGTGTAATGTTTTTACCTGTTAGTGAGCCAGTCCACTGTGGGACAACAAAGACAACATTTCTATAACACAAGGCAGCAAAAATACACAGCTGAGCACAGTATTTCAGAATATGAACCATTGTAAGAGAATAAAAAAGAATATATTCTGGAAGATAAGTTGAAGGATAATCAATTAGTAGCAGTGCAGATTTCAGTAGCCTCTCTAGGGGAATCCAAGTTCTGTATTTCTTGCAGGTGGAATGGTCTGTTATAGATCTTGCTCCCATCATTCCCCTTTTTCTTTCTTGGTCCACAGGGACACCCATGTACCTCATGCTGCAGAGCAGGAAGGATGTGGGAAAGAGGGAAGTGACTGATCTACAAGACCAGGATTGGAGAACTGCTGCTGGTGAGTAATAAAAAAGCTTGATCTAAAAGTTCTCCACCACTGTCTTGATAAACTTCTGAACATGTGAAATATTAGCCCTAATAAAGTACACAGCAAGATTTAAGGTATTGGAATTTCCTGTGGAGTGTTGGGGTAATTAAGTAACTTGCTCATATTCCTTCTTAAATGTTTTCATCTGACTTTATCTTGCCATATCCTAAGTTCTAGCTATCATCTGCATGTTGACACAAAGCCTACTCTATTTTTTGACTCTGTCCATTTTGAATGAGTTTTGTCTGGCGTATTTTTGTTATTTACTCTAGTGAGAACAGATGATTTTGATATGCCTAGGTATATTCAGATCAAAATAAAATCAAATCTGAAGCCTTACTTCAGAATTCCCAAAGAGATTTTGAATCAAGGCTCATATTTGAATTTGACCCTTGTTATATATTAGATAATATTTCAGGAGGGAAACTTTTTTTTAACATATGTTACTATAAAGACAGGAGCTCAGCTATCCAAACTAATAAAGTTTGGCTTGGAATACAGTACTTGGCACTTTAAATATGTGGATTTCAAGGCTATCCAACAGTTTCATTTTTAAATCCAGCATCACTAAAATCATACTTTTGGTTTTTCAGAAATAAAGTTTGGAATTTCCACAGCATGTTTTTTGCCAGTAACAAAAGACTAAGATTAAAAGTAGGGACTTTTTTCTCTAGTGGCTTTTATTTATTATTAGATGAAGTTTTTGTTCTTTCCGTGAATGGACAATGCCTCTGGATAGAAGAAAACAAGAAATTAACTATCCTGCAGTCTACACAAGTTATCACACTTCTGAATTATTTTATCTGGCACCTTTGTGGATTCTGGTTGCCTTCAGAGTAACCAGACAGGAAGTGTCCTAACTGAGAAACTGGGACCTGAGCAAGATGATGCAGGAAGTAGATGCATTTATTTTTACATACAGTATTTAAGAAATTCCAGAAAAGGAAAAGAAGCAGATGATAAAACTTTCTGAAGATGTTTCTTTTTCTTTTCCTTCTTGCAATAGATGACAAGTTAGATGTGGAGTACAATTGTGAAGTGTGATGTGGGTTACAGGGTAATGCGTTGGTGTTCTTTTTGTAGTTAGGTACAAAGTTACAATTCCTGAAACAGACACAACCCTTTAAATAGATCTGCATGTAGATCTCATCCTTCCCATCCGGAGATGAAAATTATAGGGAGTCAGTGATGCTCTCCTCCCCCTCTTGGGGCTATACAGAGGTTGTATTACTGTCAGATGGTGAGAAAGCAGGTGGAGGGAGTCAGGAAAAGCAAAGTGTTGGGGAAGCTTTGGGAACCAAAAATCCAGGTGGTTTGAGGAAGGAGACAGTGTATAACCCCTAGAGCAGGCTACTGAGGTTGCTGAAAATGTTGAGGCTGGCAGATAATTTCCTGATGTATTAGCCATGTAATAAGCAGTCTTCATACCTGTCCTCCAGCTTAATGTTTTTTCAGTTACTGTATCAAGATATGACCATATTAAAGGTACTACCTTGCATGTGGTGCCTTAAGGGCATTCTTTCTTTGCTGATGCATGTGAGTTTTCCCTCTGAGCTTAGTTCTCATTTGAGCTACAGCACAGTCCTCTGGCTCTTTTTCTTTAGGCACAATCATCCTGCAGAGGTATCAGACACTCTTTGCATGGGGTGGAAGCTCTTCATCCCAGCTGCTCCTGTAAAGTACCTGAAACTCTGTAAGAAGCTTTCTTTACTCAGACCCCCAGTGCACATCCCAAGAATATCTTTCCTGAGATGTGTGAGGGCTGCAGTTTGAATGGGGGGCCTAAGTATGGACTTGCTGTAACACCTCTTTGATACGAGGCTGAAGAACTGTTGAGTCAGACTTTGCTGCATCCTCTCACTGGAATCCACAGAAGGATTCTGACCCCTCAAGTTGATAGGACACAGAGATCTTTAGTAATATGATTCTGTGCTGGAGTCCTGTACAGAAGTTATGATTCCAGCACAGAGTATTTTTAGCAGAAGTCCCAAATCGTGTCTCTAGATGCAGATACAGGAATGAAGTGCCATGAAGAATTTTTTTGCTGACACAGGAAACAGAATATCAGATTAGATGACTTTCCTTCTACCTTCTTTTTGTTTAAATTTCCTCTGTCAAAAGGATCATGTCTCTTCCCCATAGATCCTTGGCCATAAATCACAAAACCAGTGGTGAAGGTTTTAAGAGGCCAAATTCTGCAAAAGCTTAGCCTTCTGTCTTTCCCCTAATAGCCTCCATGACACAGTGCAGTACACTAAAAATGCAGGAAGAGGTGTATAAATGTTGGACAACTAACATGTTGGATAACGTGCATTTTGTTCAAGTAATTCATTAAGATTTCAAGAACTTATCTCTTTTGCTTAGAGGGAACTAATAAATGAGTCGTAACTATTTAACAGGATTGCAGAAGTATGAGTTAAGGCAAATGCTTAGTACAGTTCTGAAATGGTTTCTTTTCTTAAATTCCAGACAAGCCTGATGTGAATTTTAGTTTCCTGAAAGACACTTGTGTTTTCTTACGCCAGGCCAAAAACTGTGTTCAGTATTTCCAAACCCCCTTTTGCAACACATAAATGTTTTATCTTTGTTTGTCCATCAAAGCCTTAGAAGTCTCTTTTGATTACTAGATGTATTGAAAAACACGTAGTTACATCCCAGTGCTTAATTCTTTTAATCTTTTTTGCCTTTAGTAATATTCTTGTAATGTTTGTTTCATTTCAGTCCTCATTACACTCTGCATGTGTCAAGATTTCTTCCAGTTGGTCCTATAATACTTATCTCACTGTGGATGTAGATACATCCTCCATTTTTACCCCCACATCCTCCTCTGTGCTGTTTGAATAAAAAACTGGATTATCTGAACTTTCAAGGTCAAGTGCTAAAACTTGTCAGGTGATCTCTGTTTGTTTGCAGACAGAACGGACAGTTCTGAAAATAACCCAACTTGGTGCCCATTTTCCTATTTTGAGGTTGATGCTGAGGGTAGAAGGAGCAACAGTAATGTACATATTCTTTTCGAAATACATAGAAGGCTCATATTTGAAGTTGTGTAAAGAGAAAGTTTTTGAAAACTTTTTAAATTTTTGGCAGATTTGTACTTCCTTTAGTAATATTTGTTGGCTAACTCTCTCTTACCTAAACTGTCTGAGTTGAATTTGTCTGATGACCCAGTATAGTAGTCCCTCTGGTAAGGATCCAGCTCCAGTAAAGTTAATGGCAGCTGTCCAGAGTTATTTCCTATTTCATGTTATCAGATGAAGGACTTGATTAAAACATTTTCCAGTATGCAGATATGGCTTCCTATGATTAGGTTTTTTTCTGTCTGGAAACTGATTTCCCAGAAACAAGGAAATATTGCCCTTTCTCTTTCAGCTTAGCCTCATGATTATTTAACCAGTCCAAGTTGAAGAGTTTCATTTCTTGCCTCTATGACTTCAAAGTAATTATTTGCAACTTAAGTAGGAGAGTACACTTTCCTTCAACAAAACCATTTTCTCTGCAGTAAAATCACATTGTGTAGATGTGTTGTTTCCTATCCTGGATAGCTTTTGGATTTTTGGATTTGATAGCCGTACAAACAGAACAGTACTCTGCTTGCATTATGTGACACTCAGGAGTGTTTTATTGTTCTTCCTCCTCTTCCCCCTTGTCCAGCTCCTTCTCCACCTTCTCCTGGTGGTGATAATAAAAATAATGATAGAATCCACTGTAGCAATTTCATTGGATTTTAGTTTTAGTGACTTTTGTTTAGGCATTTCTAGATGCTTCAGATTTCCCTGCTTTATTGCCTTCGGGGTAATTCTTGGGTTGTCTTGTGTTTATTATTATTATTATTGTTATTATTATTACATACTTTCTGTCTGAGATCACAGATTTATCTTTTCATTATCTTTCATCCGGTTTATATTTATGAGTTTGTGATGAGTGCATGCAAAAAGTCATTGATGCTTCTTATTTTACCCAGTGTGTTCCTGCGGCAGCTTGTGCTGCCCAGCTATCCTTTGATGAGGATGCAAAGGCATGGCAGCAGCTGCAGTCAGGTAAAAAACAATAAAAAATAATTCCTGAAGAAGACATGCTGCCTGTAGGACAGCAGGACCCTGACATCCTCTGATACACCTCTCACCTGAGCATGGTATTTTGGAGCTAGCATGTGGTTATTAACCATAGAAACTCTGACTGACTTAAAACACACATTGATGTGTTTTCAGCACATACATTCCAGCAAATACGTTTCTTTAAAATTTACAGCATTTCTACTTCAGCCTTTATTTTTTCAAGTTAGAGTTGTCTTCAGAAATATTCCAGGATTTGTATATCCTCTGCAAAGTGGCATTGGAAATATTAGTTAATTCGGTTAATTTGAACAGTATGAGCCTGATTCAAGCTGATGAAGCCAGATCTCTAGAATTCTGTTATCTGAGGTATTTCTTTAATTTTAGAGATCAAAAACACTTAAGAAGGAGTAACAGCACCACTTAAGCTGGTAGCACAGTTTTTAAAGGAAATACTGAGTCATGTAATGTTATTTACAGAGCTGAGCATTGTTAGAAGAGTTTTGAAGACTCAGTCCCACAAAAATATTTTCGTTAAAAGCAAATATGAATAACTTTTTCATGTGAGATATAGTTGCATTCAATTACTTGGACTTATGCACATTCTTTCATTTTATCAGTTGTTTGCAGGATGAGATCTGAAACAGATTTTTTCAAATGTCGGCACTGTATTTATAAGCGTTACTATTTATTTTCCTGGGCTTTCACAAAAGCAGCAGAGGGCGCTGAGCCAGCGGACACCGCCCGGTGTGGGTCTCTTCCTCCCTGCTCTGGATTTCCCCGTCCAGGGATTTCCCACTCTGCCTCAATAGGAGAGAGAGCCTTTATAAAGAGCACGCTGGAGCTCTTGTAATAAACTGCCACAGAGCAGAAAGTTCTCACAGTGCTTCTTCACAGAAAATAGAAAGTAAACTTTTGAATTGACTTTTTTTACCCAGTAACAGCAACTACAAATGTTTAAAGAGATGGGAAGAGCAAGCCAGGCTGTGCTAGTAATTTTGTGTGTCTTAAGGACTGGTAAGTTGGGGAAGGTGGGGGTTGGAGGTGCTTGTTTTATTTGTTTTAACTTTGTTAAATGTAAAATGACCTAAAATTTACTGTTTGATCTTTATTTCTCTTTTCTCCAGTTAGCTTTTCTTTCAGTGAATACAACTGTCAATTAAGTAGCTCTGTCAAAATGTCAGGAAGCTTTTGTGACATTTACTTTGAGCTTTTCTGTGCTCTGCAATGACTCAGTCATTTTCCTATTGAGTTTGCTAAAAGACAGTCTAGGAGACAACTGCAGTATATCACTGCATGCTTGATTTTTCACTGTCATTCCTGACAGTATCAGGCAAGTTTGGTACTAAATGTCCTGTTGAAAGTGTTTCTGCTGTTGTCTTTGCTATCTACCTGCTACCTCTCCCCTCAAATGTTACAAAGTTTTGGAACCAGATCCACCTGACAAAAAAAAAAGTTATATTGTGCCAATGCCTTTATTTAACTTTGGTTTATGCCATTTTATACATGAAAACTGTCTGTTAGTCATCTGAGTCTCTATTGATTTTGAAAAAAAAAACAGCAATGCTTATGGGGCGTTTTGAATATGTAAACCACCGTATGAGCTTAATTAGTTCAACTTCCACACAACCATAAAGAACTGAAGCATAAAGACCTCATGTCACAGTAGAACATGAGAAGAAATAGGAAGATAAAAGTTGGGAAAGCTGCTGAATTGACATGTGTTTTCCCTTTTGCAGTTAAAGCTTTTGAAATGGAAATTATACCTGCTGAGAGAACTGTGGCACAGATTGGAGGCACACTTGTACTCACATGCAACACTACTGGCTGTGCATCACCAAGTTTTTCCTGGAGAACACAGATGGACAGCCCCCTTGGAGGAAAAGTCAGCAACCACAGGACACATTCCACATTGACTATGAATCCAGTTAGCATTGTGAATTCTCATTCTTATCTTTGTACTGTCATATGTGATGAGAGAGAGAAAAAGGAGAAGAGTGTCAAAGTTGAACTTTACTGTAAGTAAAATAGTAAAATTCTCTTTATACATGTTGATAGAAAACTCAATAATTGTATTAGATATTGTGGTTACCAGTTAAGTTTTAATTCTAGGATAATGAGTCTGTTATAGCTCAACATATACTTCCTTTTAAGATTCCTTTATATGTTTGTTCAGGACACTTTCTTAGCCCTTTTCTTCTTAGCTTTCTGCATTGAAGATTGTATGTACTAGTATTATTTATTCTTATTTTTGATAATGCTTGAAAGACAAAAAATACACTGCCTGTATGCATTACCAGAGCTGGGAGAGAAAAAATCCAAGCCTTTGTAGTTTGCAGGGCAGTAATTCAGATGTCTAAACATACCAGCACAGAAAACAGGATAGCACTAGTGTATGGATTGCTCTGACTGCCTATAGTTAGGCAGCTATTTCACTGTCTAGGTGCCATGCTGAATCTTACTAGATCTTTTGTGATCATCTTTCAGCAATGGCACAAATAAAATTCCTGTTAGTATATGGACTGCTTATAAAGGACCTGTAGGTTTTCAGATCAAGAGTCTTGCAATAATGTTGATAGAATATCATCTAAACTCAAGATATTTGGTGTCTGGATCTTGCTCTTATGTTGATGCCCTACTATTCATCTTTGCTATTTTAAAGAAATTAATTTTATTCTTTTAGCTTTCCCCAGTGATCCTATCATTGAGATCAGCCCATCCTTAGTTGCTGGAGAACCAACCACTGTCATCTGTAAAATTCCTGATGTGTATCCTTCTGATCACCTGGAAGTTCTCCTAAAGAAAGATGAACATGTTCTTCATGAGAAAGATTTTTTTGAAGATGACAGCACAAATACAGAGACCAAAATTGTGACATATACATTTCATCCCATGGCTGAAGATATTGGGAAAGAGATTACCTGTGTGGCCAGGTTACCAGTTGCTGACATGGATTTTGAACCCAAAGAAAGAACATCTTCTCAGAAACTTAATGCAAATTGTAAGTATTTTTGTACAAGGGCTTCAGCTAGTTAGCTTTCAAAACTGCAAGCAAAACATCTTACTGAGTCTGGAAAAATTGTTCCATTGTGCTACTGGGATACTCATTATTCATTTTTGTCTTGGTATTCTGTGACGTGTACCTCTAGAAAAGCTAGTGTTAGAGATGTGCATGTTGTTCTTCATTTCCATACTGATCTTAAATTCCTTTTCTTCTCTTACAGTTGGCCCACAAAACACTGTCATTACTGCATCTCCAGGCAACTCGCCAATGGAAGGAGACTCTCTGAACCTCACTTGTGTGACTCAGAGTAACCCACCAGCACAGATAGTTTGGAGTAAATATTTGGCTAAAGATAGCATTCAGCATCTGATAAAAAACAATGTACTTTCGATTCCCCGTGTCCATTTCAATGATTCAGGACTGTACATCTGTGAAGTAATTAATCTGGTAACTAATAAAACAGAGAAAGCAGCTGTGGACATTATTATACAAGGTACAATTCTGCCTGAGTTTCACCTGTATTATCCAGTACCTAACTGGCTGATCTCTGTTAGAGGATGAACACTGAAACACTGAAAATTAGGAAAATATGGGGCCTTCTTTGTTACATATTCAGGATTCAGCTTCAATTTAAGGCTGCTCCTCATGGGCTGTACTTCTTATTTCTATATTAATTTTCAGCTAATTCTCTCTCTTCTGCTGCTGTACATGCACACTTCTATACATTTCCCACAACGCAACACTAAAAGTCATAAAAGAATCTGAGAAAGTGGTGGGGGACACACACTGTTATTTCCTTGAAATATAATGTGTGTACCAGTTTCACAGAGACATCACAGTCTCCTTCTTTGAACTGTTAGTTTTAGTCATTAGTAATAAAACTAATAGATGTTTAATGGTAAAACTGTTTTGGGCATAATAATATTATTGATGCTATAATATTTTATGATTGATTGATTGATACTGTTTTGACAGAGCCAAAAGTCTTAGATGGAGCGTGGGATCAAAACCAAAATAAACAGATCCTTGAACAATCAATTCCTGCTTTCTTAAAACCCTCTGGCTTTAGTACCTTTGCTCTAACAGCCTTTTCTTTTGTCATGCAGGTGCTCCAGTCATTACAAAACTCTCCATTGAACCTTCTACAACAGTTCGAGAAGGAGAAAATGTTTCCATACAGTGTTCTGCTGAAAGTAACCCTCCTCCCAAGATTATTTTAAGGAAAAAATCTGACAGTGCAAACATGGGGCCTTACAGTGCCAGGAGTATTCTTCTTCCATCTGTGATGTTCCAAAATGGAGGAAACTATGAATGTCTAGCACAAAATAAGTTTGGGAACAGTAAAAGTGAAATCACACTTAATGTGAAATGTAAGTATGTGTAAAGTTTCCCCAGTCATTTAAAAATAATTAGTTAGTGCTTCAGTGATAAATATAACCATCAAATTAAACAAAACCCTGTGAGAACAAAAAATCATAATAGTCCTCTCCTTTTCCCTAAGAAAGGAGAAGTGTTGATGAAGAAAACAAAGTCACAAAATCTTTAATGTGATGACTGTCTTTAGTAGAGATCTGAATGAGTGAGAAACAGATTTACATGGTTAGGAGTATTTGGTTATAATGTTTAGGCTGTGGAGAGTTTGTATGGAAACTCTGACAGTTTACTTTTGTTTTGAGAGTGAAAAAGAAATTCGCTTTGGAAGGGTGACAATCTAGTATCCAATAGGACATGTTGGATCCATGTCTAAAAAATCCAGCAATGATTAACTATAGGACTCTTCCTTTCAGATGGACCAAAGAATACAATGATCACTGTAATCCCTACTGCTGCTCTTAAAGAAGGAGAAACTGTGACAATGAAATGTACAAGTTCTGGTAATCCGGCTCCTGTCATCTCCTGGAAGAAAAAGATGCCCACCGGGGAGTCTGAGAAAATTTCTAAAAATGCAACTTTAACTATACAGAACTTGAAAAGTCAAGATCTGGGGCTTTATGAATGTGAAGCTTATAATCAATTTGGCAAGGAAGAAAAAGCTGTGAAATTATATGTTCAAGGTTTGTAGAACAAGACAGAAAACCAGGTTTTTTTGTCTGTGTATTTTAGGTCCAAATCTTCTTTGTGAAGAATGAGGTAACTGTGTCTTTGATGTCAATGGAGTTAAGAGGTGGCCCTGATGACACTAAGTGATTTAGGAAGCTTTAAACAATGAATCGTGAAGTCTGCTTTAGTACAGATAGCTTATGAAAAGTTAAGTCAGCTGGGCTTCCATCACTCCTTCCACCTGACAAATGTATGCATGAGGTAAAGAAGATTTGCAGTGCCTGGAAGGAAATACCCTTCCAATATGCAGATATCAGTGGACATCTGCATAGGAAAGATTCGAGGACACAGTACATGCTGAAGCTGCTCTGTGGAAGCACTGTATTACAGCTCCTTGCTCTTCCCTAAGCTACAACTCTGTTTCCTGCTCTTACAAGTTGCATTTAAGCTACAAGAAGTGCTGATTCCTCAACTTAGATGGAATGATAGCAAACTTTCATTTTCAATAGTAATCAGACTTCTCTGCTTTAGCTCTGCTGCCTCTGCCTATTGCATAGCAACAGTGTCTTGCTTAGGGATCACTTCTGCCACCAATTCAGCTCTCTTCCCTGTTCTTTACTATTTTTATAGCTGCACC
The DNA here is from genome assembly GCA_013397195.1 of Hylia prasina. Classification (NCBI taxonomy): domain Eukaryota; kingdom Metazoa; phylum Chordata; class Aves; order Passeriformes; family Sylviidae; genus Hylia; species Hylia prasina. The sequence goes on from VYXD01006830.1 coordinate 1,331,498, forward strand.
AAAAAATACACTTTTGATTTCCTCTTCAAGCAAAGCAAAACAAGGACAAAGTGTCCTTACATATCTGCAGAGGTTACATCTCTTAGGAGTAGTCTGTAAAAGAAAGTTGGGGATGTGGGTTCACAACCCTTGAAACAGTGGATAGCAAATATACCACAAACAGGGCTCGGGTAAGGGATGCAGGAAAATACACATGCACACCATTAATGAACTGGGAGCAGTGTCAGCACATAGTACTTATGTCAAAGGTTAGTTAATATAACTGCTGTGTGGAGTTCATATAAGAATTTGTTTTACACACAGTGATATCTTCAGTTTCATTAGGAATAAATTATCTTTAAAACAACTGGCATGAATTGCGCAGGTTCTTGTCATAAGTGATAGGGTCTTAATGGTAATGAAAACTCCTGTCCAAAATAGCAGAAGCATAAAATAACTGCTGCTTCAAAATTTTTTTGTATTTCCACTTCATCTTTGAAAACAGGGTATAAAATTGCAGAACCTTGTGAAAAAAAATTCTAGGCCTCCTTCCTTTGCCTTTTATGTTTCTCTTCTGTTGAAAGAGGACATCAGCCTCTGGATTTGTCGGTCTGTGCCCTTTCATGAACTCAAACAAGTAAAGAGTGAATTTGAAATAAGAAAATAAAAAGAGGCTCCATATAATGTAAAAGTATACAACATATTCTATCAATTGGTAGAATGGTCTTTTTGTCAGCTGCTGTTGGCTTCAGTTTTGAAGGATAGCTGGTGACAGAGCAGTGTCTAAAGCTATGTGCTCAACTACTACAGTGGGCCTATTAACTGCATTAGTATTTTGCATGTAAGAGCTGCTGATGCCTCATGAATTTTGCTTCTGTTTATTGCTAAATCCCACCTTGCATTTCTTTTCAGTTCCTCTCCAAAATATTACTGTGTTAGTATATCTATCAGAAAATGTTAAAGAAGTAGAAAATATCACTGTTACATGCAGCACATACACCCTCAGAGATGGTCCTGAAAAAAGCCCATCAGGAGAAATTATTCTGCCATCAGTGCTTGGAAACTTTATACTCTGCAGTGTCATCAGAAATTATACAAGCATATATATCCTTCATATTTTCAGTAAGGTTGGAACAACATTACAGAGATTGAGAGAGCTGTTGTTGGTAGCTGGGTCTATTGTCTTAAACCTATTTTGTTTGTACTTTTTAGTAGTACAAAATAGTGAAATCTCTGCCAAGATGAGCACAACTAATTCACAGCTGATCCTTGCATTGCGTGATTAACCTAAAAAAAACCCCTCACCCAAAATCAAACCAAACAACCTGGTCAGAATATGCTGTATTTTAACCTCCTTTCAGTGTAGCTGTCATTGTCTCTCTTACCTGAGTTGGTGTGGATGGAGCTTTAAGGATGGGGCCACAAAAATCCCCTGCTGCATTTCTGTCCGCATGCACGGACAGTGAGACTAATCCAGAGAAGGTGTGTTTCACAAGAAAATCTAAATATTGAGCTTTTAAAACACGGTCTTCCCCTTGAAGGATGAATTTCAGGAGATTGAAATGTACCCAAATGTTTTCTGGGTATAATATATGGTATTCCTCTTTTATTCTTTGCGAATTTCGCAGTATTCTCCATTGCAGATGATATCAGATGGGTTTGAACTTGCCTAGCAAATTCAAGACCAAGATAGTGGCTGGGATTTAAAGTGTGTAGTATGAAGTTACTAAAGAAAAAAATGTAAGGAAAACACAAAAAGTATGCTTTGTGCATGAAAACAGAAATATGTTCCAAATGAAGGTCATTAATAACACTGCTTTTACAGTGATGCACATGTATTCATTTCAAACAATATTTACACTTTTTTTTTCTCCTTTTGTCTCCATTTTCAGCAAGATTGGAAGAACCAGATCAGATGATACCACTGATTATTGCATTCTCATCTGTAGCAGCAGTAGCAGTACCTGCAGCTGCAATTTTGATCTACGTGTCAAGACAGGCTAAGATCAATGGATCCTACAGTCTTGTAAAAGCACTCAGGTTGAGAGTTTGATCATGTGAATATAAGTCTTCAGTTGATAATAAGCACATTTATTTATTGCTGTGACTGGTTCTACTCTTCTGTAACATATGGTAACAAACAAGTGACTTAAGAACAGCACTATGTGATAGAAAATGGGCTTATTTTCATGTTTTGACAAGTGTTTTGGTATTTAAATTAAAGGAAGAGCTAGAATCCTGACCTAGAAATTGATAAATCACTTCTGTGTTGAAGCATTCTGAGCAAAGAGTTCTATGGAGAACTAGGTTTGTACATAGTGTATAATTTGTGTTATAAATATGTTCAACTACATATCAGTTTGTAAAACTGAAGTCTTCTTGCAACTGTACAGAGATTTTTTTTAATTCAAAGATATAAATCAATATTGCTTGAGCTGATCAGGTGATTTTTATTTTGTATTACTCTGCAGCATGAATGTTTTTATATAATTTGTCTGGTTGTGGTAATGTTTGGAAAATGTTCTCTTTTCACTGATATTGCCATAAACTCTGTACCTTCAATGAAGTTACACAATCACTGGGCTATGCATTTCTAACAAATTGAAACTAATTTAAGCCTTTGAGGCTCATTTGTGAAACATTTAATTTTAAATATTATTCAAAAATGTTTGGGGTTATAATCAAGTTAAATTCTAGGACTGCTAAGGTATTCTTGTTGACTTCAGTCATTCTCAGATCAATGTCAGAATGCCATTATTTTGTGATGAGCCAAATCAGACCCTTCTTGTAAAATACAAGCAGATTGTAAATAATCTTTACAGATTTCCACTGCAAAATAAAGCTACCTGTAGATTTCTTTGACTAAATCCCCGTAGTGATGCTTGTTTAAGATTGTGCCAGAATACACATTACTGTGGAAGGAAATTGCCCTTGGCAGCAGCATTTGTGGATGTCATGGGAAAGGCACCAGGAAGGCCAGCAGCAACCTCAAGGCACAGACAGGGGCAAAGGCAAAATCTGTGCACCTTGGCAATAGTGGGTGAGTTGTTTCCTGAAGAAATGCCCTTCCCAAGCTTCTCACTGTGGAAATCTAAACCATGTGCTTGGCAATCTTCCTTTTAACAGAGAACCGGTGTCTGCATGCTTCACTCTGGTTAATGCCTTTTTCACCACACACTTTCCAGTGGCGGCAAAATGGCCATGAAAATAGTGGACTTCCAGTGCAGAAGCAAAGATGGAGGGAAGGAGAGGTAGAATTTGATAGTATTCCTCCTTACCTCCATTCTCCTTCACCAAAGCAGTGGTGCTTTGACTCATCTGGATGCTGATGTTTAGCACTGAAGGCAAAATTGTGGGAGGCTCTGTGGCTGAGATGCTGAAATGCATCCTGATGCACTGTGGCCTGATCCACTGTGCTAGGCACAGTGGGGTGGGCCAGGCCCCTCCCAACTTGCACACCAGAAGCTCAAGCAGAGATATGTGAAAAGAATATGTCTTCACATTATACACATGGTAACAACTGCTGCCAACAGCAATGCAAATGTGGGTGCTAGATCTGGGATGAGGCTAGCCCTGGGATGAGGCAGTGGTGCACATCTCCCATATTTTTTCATAGCATGTTCAGTACTGTTTTGTGCACAGTAAATCAGTTCATGAAGGATGTCTATCTAGATTGGAAAGGGAGGCTTGGAAAGAGGGGGTGTAGCAGAAAAATGGGAGAGCAGTGTGGACTTGGCTTGGAGGAATGTGAGCATGCAGTAGGAGGGTGAAGAAAAGATTGAAGACAGAGGAGGAGGAGAGCTTTGACAGGCCCATGACATAAATTTCTTGGAGGTGGTGCCAGGCATATTTATTCAGAATAATGTCAGGCCTGTCTCAGTGCTGTCTTGCGAATAAACCAAAAAGCATGATTTTTTCCACTGTGCAAAACTTTGGTGCACACACATTTTGCCTCATTGATGAGGTTCTGGTGTCTGTATTGCAGGAAGGATAGCTAGGAAAGATACAGAGAGGAAGGACTGGAAAACAGGGCAAATGAAAATGCCTGGGACTTTCCAGTACGAAGAGAGAGTGCTGAAGGAGGAGGGGTTCTGGCTGATGTTTTCCAAATTGTGAAGGCAGTTGATAGCAAACAACAGATGCAGAACTGTTTGCTGAATTACGCAATTCCTGAACAACAGGATATGCAAACTAAGGAGAAAGTGGTTTACCAAAAAAAATAGAACAGTACTTTTTTACAGGGTGAATGTTAATCTACTGGAAGCTGTTGCAGAAGGGTCATGGGGATAACAGCATCAATTGGTTCAAAAGCAGAATGGAAAAAATAATGGGCTAAAAACGAAAGGGAGTAGACAGAAATGCATTGTACAACATCCCTAATTTAATGGCCATTGATGCTGAGCAATCCTCAGGATATATACCAGAGAAAGTGGCCAGTGTATGATATCCTGGAATAGAGTCTTTCACTGCTGGAGACATCCTGGGGTTGGTGGGTTACTGGTGAGACCCACCAAGGTATGCCTTGCCTTCCTACTCCTCTGAGCAGCCTTGGGCTAGACCTTGCAGAAGGGGCATAAAAGTTCCTGTGCTGTTTTCGCCTCTCCTGTGGACTGAAAAGATGAAAGATGGGTAGGAGAGAAAGAGGAGCTATCTTGCAACAGTGCCTTGGTGCTTGAGTAGTCTTTACTGGAAATTCCTCCACAAGTTTCCAGTATTCTTTCAGCTGTTGGTTTTGTCAGTATTTCTGATACAGGTGTTAATGTCCACATGGCTTATCTGCCCTCTCAGGACCTCCATTAAGGTATTAAGTGACTTAAGTCAATAGAAATTGCCCCTTGATTTCAAAAGGGCCAGCTTTTCCCCAGAAACATTGAGTGAATAGATAAAACTAGTGCCAGTTTTAGGAGAGGCTGCTCTTGTGTGGGCAGTGAGCTTCCTAGCAGTGAAATCACAAAAGGTCTTGCCAGGGGATTTCCAGCACTACTGTCTGATTCTCGGTTTTTTCCAGGGAACTTAATGACCTCAGTACAAGCTTGTCCTATGGAGGCTGAAAGTTCACAGTAAAATAACTTCTCTTTTATTCAAAATTACAGAAGGCATATTGCTTCTCTTTACACAGTTTCTCATCAAGCAACTTGCAGAGCCTCTGCCCTGGCAAAAAGTCATGAACAGCAGCTCCAGCCCAGCAAGTGGTTTCAGAGCTGCCTGGAGGTCTAGGTAAGAATCCCTTCCACAGGTTCTGTCTTTATGATCAAGAAGTGGTCTGTAAAGCAAAGAGCTGTGACAGGTCCTCTCAAGTTTTCTCTATAAAGTCACTTCACAAGTTATAGATTTGCATTTTCCCCTGTCTGATCTGTGCTCAAGCATAGCTTTGTCTTTTTGTCTTCAGGAGTTTAGCCCCAAAAATACCATAGGGCAATGCTCATACGAGTCTGGATTTCAACAATTGCAAAATCTCACCCCCTGAAGTCAGTTCAGGATGTATTCTTTCATGTAAAGCTCAAACAGGAAAAGATACATATTTTAAATGTCTCCAAGAATGCTTTCAAATAAATTTTTAGGTATACTGAAAGGGACAGTTAATGTATCCCCTGTGAGAGATGCTGTTATCTGCTGGAAATAACACTGGTGGCCTTGTATTTGAAGGAGCAGGCTCCCCTGCAGGGCCTGATCAGGATATTTAAGGCCAAATGATCTGGTGTCTCTGAATGGGGCAGGCCATTCAGATTCATGGACTTGCTGCAGTGCTGCACCACATAACTTCTTTAAGCAGAGCATGTTCCCCTGGAAGGGATCTGATCTGGAAGTTCCTCACAAACAGGGAATGTGCAATTGCCCTTGGTTATTAATGGTGCCCTTCCTCTCATATATACATGGCCCACTTCCTAATCCAATTTTTCTGTCCTTTTTTGCCATTCTCCCCAAATAACTGCATGCTGTAATCAAGTCATCTCTTATTTCTTTGATAAACGAAAGATGTAGGGTTATTAAAAGCCTACATTTATCAGGCCTTTACAGCAGTAAATAATCCTTGTAGTTTCTTCTAAATCCATTCTAGCACTACACATAACTTTTAGCATGAGGTAAGAAAACTTTGTCAAACCAACCCGTCTGAATTTTACCTAGACCAACTGAATTTTACTTTTACCAACCTAGCAATCAAAACCTGACAGAGTTTTTGATACTGTACTCAGTTTGAAGGCCACTTCACATTTAAGAAAGAAGTGAGAGAAGTGGTTATATCAGGGAAACTCCCTCTCTTGTTCCATTGTCTGTTGTGCAGCTCAACAGTCTTTAAGCCTCACAATCTTTTGGGATCCACATGCTACATATCCTGCCACCAAAGTGGTGTAAGTTATATGAAATATGGAAATGCTTGTGAAAAGAGTGATGTGCTTTGCTGTCAGCTCCCAGGCATCTTAGTAGTGCTCTGTTCCAAGTACCTGGGTACCTGCCCGGTACAAAAGCAGGGAAACTCCTGCCTGTCTCTCCACCCTCCTCACCTGAGGAGCCCTTCTGGTGCCACTGAAGTACATGGAATGGCCAAATGTGCAGCTGTGAGATACAGGGCTGGGAAGTTCCCCTTGTTTGTGAGGTCCTTGGTTCCTCTCAGTGGTTCTGCTGTGTTTATGGTTCATTGCAAATGAAACAAGAGAAACACTTTTTGACAAGTTGAAAATTTACCCTTTAAAGGCACCTTTTACTTTTTACGATGTGAAGAAATTGGGACATATAAATCTGAAGATTTATTTCTTCAAAAGGCAAATAAGTGTTTTATAAATAGATGCGACTGGGGGTCTGGGACTTGGTGCTTATGTAACCTGAAGGAGAACAACAACTACTTTCCCTTTCTTTTTTAAATTGCAGTAATAAACACTATATCCATATGTGTTAAAAGATACAGGAGCCTTTGAGGAAAGTAAGATCATTTGACTTTGATCCTCTTCACTGTGCATTATTGTAAAAATGATAATGTTCTGTCCTAATGCTGCTGTTTTTTTCTCTGAAATATTTTTCCTTTCATTTTGAATGAGAGGCAGATATGGGACATCTGCTCTCAGCAGCTGAAAGAAATGGTGGCATATGATGTTCCAACACAGATGTCATGTCTTGAACACTCCCACATATTTCCAACTGCTAGATTTCATGTTGTTCTTTCATATTTATTGGAGATTTCCAGTGATGGAGACTATCAGTTTTTACAGTGATGTAACTTTGAGACACTGCTACCAGCTGAGCCACAGAGCCTCTTTGCCAGTCAAACCTGATAGATTAAACTAGCTTTTTACATTCCCAGGCACCTGGTGTACAGGGCAGAAAACTGCACTTGACCCTGCTAACCACTGCTAACATGCAGCTGCATAGAGAACTTCAGAACATAGGGCTGTGATACTTTCAGCTAATAGGCTCAAAAAACAAAATATTACCACAAATGGTGCATTCATTTGCTTGTTTCAATATCAGGCATACATATAAAATAGAGCTAAAACACAACTGCATTCAGTTTTTAAAATGACATTGAAAATATAAATACTATTTTTTCTGTTGATTTCCCATTCAACTAAAATTGAATATTTTGTGCCTTCATTTATACCCAAGCATCCAAACAGCTGAGTGAGGTAAGACAGTGTGATTCTTCACTGTTGAATAATCATTCAGGCACTTGTATCTGAAAACCATGCAGAAATAAATATTTTAGTGAGCTAATTTAGGTTTTGTAGATAAGCTCTGGGAAAAAGGAAAGAAAATTTCCTTCATACAAACAAAATGAAGTTCTAGCACCACATTGTTGTTGAGGCTTTTGTTCTAGTTCATAATCACAATAGTCTTGGTGCTGATAACAGAGCAGGCATGGAACAGATAGCGAGATCTTGTTTGTATTGATTAAAGATCATTTCTTTTGAGAAACTGTGACAATGCTGGCATAAGTCACTTTTCCCAAGCTGTCTGAGGGGAATTAAAAAGCAAGAGCATGGCAGAATCAGGCTCTGCTTGCTTTGTCTGACAGCCAGAAAAGTGGCATATCTGTAGAAGCAGATAAAGAAATTAATAGAATGCTTTAGAATGTATTTCCACACCTAAAGGTAAATTCCTAGGCTGAAATTCTGTGTTCAAAACACGAAAGTACTGAAATACCCCATTTATTTTATTGTATGTATAAGCTTTTTGTAAGAATTTAATTCTTCTTTCTCTTGTTTGCTGTTTAGAAGTGTCTGTGTTAGCAAGCAGTTGAAGAGCACACTTTACCTGTGGGCTGTTTTCATTCCTGTGCCTAGCTCATTGTTAATTCAATAAAATGAGAAGGTATAAACCTCCAATATTCACTTCTTCAAACATGAAAATCTACTTTATAAAAGCTGTTGTTCTTTTTAATTAACAAAGTCCTCTTGCTGCAAAAATGAGAGACAGGTGAGTAGATGTGAGTTATGATCAAGGCACCTGTTAAGCCTTGGGCTTGATTTAATAGGGAAGAGCAGATAAATTCTGCTCTTGTGAAATTACTGCTGAATCATCCACAAGGCTTCTGCAGTCTTTTATGGATGCATATGAATAATTTTTGAATGAGACCAAATTAAGAAGGTAACAAGATAATTGTAGAAAGATTCAGTGAAAGGGAAATTACATATTTTATGACATAGAACATAAGAATGACCACACTCTGGCAAGCCAAGGTTTTTAACCAGCAGCAGGTAAAACTGAATGCCTAAAAAATTCTGTAAAATCAACAAGTATGGTAATATGCTCTCTAAATGCACTCCCAACCTCCACATGCTTTGAAGCTCAGGAGTTTCCTGAGTCAGAGTTTTCTTCATTGCATTTAGTAACTTGCAAGGGGTTTGTTTTCTGTTCGTTTTGACACTTGAAATTATGTAAACCCATAGCAAGCACAACATCCTTGTTTTCAAGAGAAGAAAAACTGCTTTGCTGAGTTTGGGTTGTTATGGTGGTATGTTTGGGAGCTTTTGAAATTTCTGCCTCACACTGTTTTGGTTTGTGTTCTTTTCAAAATGGAAGAAAGCAGGAGAAAGTTGGAGCCATCTTTCAACACTGAGCTATCTAGATTTCCAGATAATGTCTGGGACACAAGGGAATGTAGTGTGAAGAACTCTGCATAGCATTGCCACAGGCTGTCAGCAGCAGGAGAGAGGGGTTTGGCAGTGATCCCACAACCTAGCTGGAGAGCTGAATGTTCAAGACCTATTAAGGAGTGATTCTGCATACAATTTATATTGCTGATTACTGTATTTAACAGGGTACAGGTGAGTAATCAATTACTTTCACATTTGAAGAACTCTCACTTAGCTATTTAATATTTAAGTACAACGAAGCAGGGGATGGCTGTGACAGTCATGTTCAGGACTAGCAGGAGCAAGCCCAGGCACCACACCTGCTCCTGTTCTTTGCAAACAAAATGAAAGCTTTCCCAATCCTTTCCACAAAAACCCTGGAAAAATTTTTGAGGTAGGATACTTGGATTATAGGAGAGGCTAATGTTTTTGGTATGTAAAAATCTGGACCAGAGAGAATTAATGAATTGGTGATGCATTGTTAAATGTCCTACTCTTATTTTATTAAGAGTAATAATAAAACGTGCTAAAGACTATAAAACAGGTAAGAGATAAATATTTGGAATCTTACTGAATTGGTAGAACATTTTTGAAACCTTATAGAATCTTTTAAAAAATTGTTTACATAGGTATTTTTTCCACTGTTAATGACAAAAATTTAATTTCAAGGTAGCATTTTGTATGATTTATCAAAATGAATATGTGAAACAATAGACCAATAGCATGAAGCACAGATGAAACAAGAGCTTCTTTTGTTGGAGCCTCTGAAGAGTGTGTAATCAGAGCTCAAGTCTCTGACACTTGAAAAGAAAAACTGTCAGTTCTGAACCACCAGATTAACATCCTTGCCTGTACTTAAAAGATGAATACCTTTTTTCAGTTATCTTTCCTGCAGTTGAACTGTCAAGAACAGACATCTTGAAAGCATGTTTTTTGAGTGTCTTAAAAGAGCCATCCTCGGGATGGAAAGAGACAGAAGTCTGCAGTCTAAAGGAATGCAGTGCAATGCACCTTCTAGGTCACCCTGAGATTATGGCCCAAACACAAATCGTACAAATAAGTCACTGAAATTTTATTTAATATGCTTGACCAACCTAATTCTTGATAATTTGATTTCCAAACATTAAAGAGGTCACAAGTAGACTGAGTTAAAAGCATGACTTTTTCAAAAATACACTGATGGCAGGTTTAAAAAGCAAAGTATGAGAAGTTTTGTGGCAAATGCAGACCTGCTTTTCCATGCCATTTAATCTGTTTAGCAATTTGAAGTTTTTAAGATGCAGATATATCTAAGTACTGACGCTAGGTAAAAAAATGCATCTTAGAAGGAAGAAGTGTGTTTCTGGACTGATTGAAGCTTTTCAATCCCGCTCCAGTCATCAGAGATTAGAGAGGACACAGAGCCACATATTTACTGTTCACCTCTGAGTTCCTTCTCAGAGGTGAACAGTAAAAAGACAAGGGGGTATGGCCAAAACATGTGATAAGGGAAGTTCCAGTTGTACATGAGCAATGAATATTTGGTGAGGGTGATTCAGCAGCCAAAACAGGACCTCAGCACCTGCAGGACCTCTGCCCTTGGGGTTTGCTGCAATTCAACTGGAAAATACCAAGATCAGTCTAATCTAACTGTAAAGGTTGCCCTGCTTTCAGTGAAACACCAGACTTGATGATCTCCTGTGATCATCCCTGCCTAAGTTTTTCTGTAACTATGCATGGCAGGGGCTTCCATGAGATACCATTATTTATTGAAAAGGAGCAATGTAATTCCCATACAAGATCAGATGAAAAATATTCAAACAGACACTGATCTTTGGCAATAAGAATCAACTACTGTTTCACAGGAGGATGTAAGAAACATCCCTGAAGACAGATTTAGGACCAGCTGCTTCTACAGTATTAAAGAGTTTTTTTTTTTAAATTGATATATATTGCCTTAATGCAGGCATAAGGTTCAGTCTATCTTCCAAATCCATGACATAGTCATAAGTCTAAAATTCCAGTTATTTCATGACTCCTTTTTAAGTGCTCTCCCAATTACTTCCTGTGGAAAATAGTTGCACAGTTTAATAAGACACTTTGTGAAGAGTATTTCCTTTGATTGGTTGAAAATACTTCTCCTTTTTGTCCTCTTGTTTCTGAATAATCTGTCACCCTCTCTAAGACCTCTAGTGCAGTGTCATTTTTCATTAACACTTATCAGTGTGGTACTTTCTATTCCAAATGAAGCTTCATAATTTACTTACCTTAAAGGAGCTGTAATGTTTCTTGGATTATTCTGCATCTCATTCCTTGCATTGGAATATTTTTGGGATATTATTGTCTTAAACTGGCATGATCTGGATGATATCCATAGTTTCTAATCCCAATCACCCATAGTTAGCCAAAAAGAGGGTCTGCTCCTTACAGAAAATTAATTTCTCATCCACCCTTCCCTTTTTTCTTTTCTTCTGGGTTCATTTTTGACTGCATCATGTCCTGAATTGAAATTGCTATAGGGTCTTGCACTTGTCTAGGCTAGTGCAACCAAGGCAGAGATGGTGACATCCAGGATGAAGACAGAGCCATCTCTTCCACTCTTGCATCAGTTGAAAGTGTCTGTGACCAGCTACCTCTGCTAGCTGACTTTTTTTTAAACCATAGAAGCACACTCAGCAGAGACTTTTACTGCACCTAGAACAGTGATTTTTAATTGCCTACTTATGAATAACTTCATCTAAATGGTCATTGTTCAACATGTCAGCAAAAATTTCCTGTGGAAATGAAGTGGAAAGCAGTTGGCTGCTCTCTGGAAGTCTTTGGGATTTGTAAAACCTGACCTGGATTTTTCAACTAAGTTGGCTGAAAAATATTTTCCATTTCCCAGAACAGTTTCAGTGTATTTGATAACCACATTTAGGATTTCCTTTAGAGTATCCCTGATTGAAGAGCATATACAAGTAAATCTGTATTCCCAGAAAGAGTTTGATTGTCTTGACATTCTTTTAAGCGTGAAGACCTGTACTGTAAAGATTAATGAGACCGTCAGAGATCACACAGGGTTCAGCCCCTACAAAGGAAGATGTGATGATGGACTATGTCTCTCCTACAGTTGCCCTGCAGTGCTTTGCAGCCATATACCTTTCCAGCTTATTACAAATAGCATTTAGGATCAGCCATCCATAAATCACCAATACCATCAAAAGCCCATGAAAATTTCTAAGAAGCTTTGCTGTAGGGCCAGGTCAGAATATTCTGGTTTTAATAAATAAGCATTGAGTAAAAGAGAAGTTTTAACTTCTTGTTCAGTATTAGTTACAGAAAACACCTCTTCTGCTCCTTTCCTGTTGGAAAATTCTCACTTGTACATCTGCTCTGGGTTACAGTTGTGTGACCATTTCAGCCACATCCCATGAACTCCAGTGCTTCCCTGTGTTACTGGTGTAACACCTCTTCAGTGGCTTCCACCTCAGCAACTGTTTTAGCCAAGAGGCTAGCTGGGTGAAACAACAGGACACCAGCACAAATCCAGGGCTGTGAGCTGCATCATGGTGGTTCAGTGCTGCAGAAAGGCAGCAGTCTGGAACCAGGGCCTTTTGCTACAGAGCCCAGGCAGCAGATACAGTGCTGTAGATGAATGGGTGCTCTGAGTTGCTTTCTGCAGTTTTGCTGTACAAGTGATACATATTGGTATTGTCAGCATCTTCCCAGCATTGTTTGGAAACAGCAAGTTGGTTCAGAACACATTTTGTTCCTGTTGTCTTGTATTATCACTCACTTGCTCAACAACAAAAAATGCCCAAAACCTCATGTCAAAATCCATGAGTTGAGCACATAAATCTGCAAATAGTTGCTGTTTGTTTTCCTGGTCTCTTCTCTTAAAGAAATTACTTTCCATGATACTCTAGAGTCAGATGCTCTACACACATATCTGTGTAACATCAAAATTCATGCCTTTTTAGAGGAGTATAACTACAGTGTGATCTGTCAGCCATCCTTGCAGCTATTTCATCCTCTGACCTAAATTTGGGTGTTTGTCACCACCACCAACACTACTACTATTTGCTTCTAAGATTAAAGGGGGGGAATAATGTCTCTATCTGCATGCAGTTGTAAAGCTGTGCCAGAGTAGGTTTCGCTCTGTTTATTACTTCTGCTGAGGCAGAAGAGTGCTCTTTCTCATATGGTGGTAATCTTAGTGCAGGGTAGATAAAGCATATGTAAAATGCTGGGAAAGAGACTATTCTAAAATTTGAACATTTTCTTTAATCTCTTATTTCTGGGGTTTTTTTTTGTGGATATTGCATATCTTGGTTTAACTGAAGGCCAGTCTTGCATTTATGTGAGAAAAATCAGTCTTGTTCTTTTCCTGGATGAAGCTGGGAAACCTCAGGAATCTCATGCAAGTGATTTTGTGAAATTTCTATCCAGGCTTCCCAGCAGTTTAGATGCAGTCTTAGTCATACTCTGAAGAATATTCTGCCACCTAAAGAAGGAGTACTAAAAGAAAAACACCCTTCTTTCAAACATGTCTGTTGTCTATGGGCCAATAACTTATTTTGCTAAGGACTGAAAGGTAATTGCAAGCCCTCACAAATCTCCGTGTATACAATGGGGATCCATTTTTCTAGAATGGTATTAGACTGACTTTACTCTTTAGCTTCCTTGAACCAGAACTCCCAGATAATTCATGCTGCCTACACATTAAATCTCACTTTGTCTAGGTTGGATGAGCCAAGAACTTGCCAGGAGGAGTGACTCAGACATGGGGATAGCCTGGTTCCCATGAAAGTCTATCCCTCCAGGCTCTGTGGGTGCAGCCGGCTCCAGGAATTTGACCATAAACATAGGCTCAGATAGAGCATTATAAGCACGAGCTTAGTTTGCCTCAGCTTCATGTGGTTTAAATAACAAATTGATGCAGAAAACCGTAACCCAGCTCTGTAGGAGGATGTTTATGCAGAAAAAGCCATGAACCCCATAATCCAGCATTCCTTCTATTTCATAAGATGTCACGAACCACCATTTCTGCAGCTGCCCCTGCAGACAGAGGCTGCATTCACAGGAACTGAGCCTCTGCTCACTTACACTGCAGAAGGGGCTTCCAGAGATGTCCTTGAATGTTTTCTGCATCTCCAATTGTGGTTTTCAGGAAGTAAAGTGGTTTTACAAGGACCAAGGTTAGCTGGAGCCAGACTGTACTTCTAATTCTGTCGTTTAACAATACTTTGATATTGTAATGCTTCTCTAAGTAGATGTGAATGTGAGAAGAAGGGGGGAAAGGGAAATGAGAGAACTGGAAATCTAGAGAGAAGGTGAGAAATGTACATAAAACAGGAAATAAATTAACTTGAAAGCAGAACATAGAAAATAAAAATAGAGGCAGAAGAGGAAATTTAAAAGAGACCAAGAAGTAAAAAAAAAAAGTTAAAAAAAATTGATTTTATTTGTCACAAGTACTTGGCTCAACTGCAACTGAGTCTGCAAGATGGAGACACTGATAGTCTGCAGTGCAGGAAATGGGCATTGCTCACTTCTTCACAGGCTCACATGCTACAATGAATGAACAAAAGAAAGAAAGAAAGAGAAGCTTAGATAAATAAGGTAATTTGAACCTTCTATGTGTCAGAAATTTTCCAATATGCCATGAGATCCTATGGAAAATTGTGCATTTTTTGCTGAGGTTTTCTTACCTTCTTCTGCTGAATTTTGTCCTTATTTCTCTTACCCATACTACTACACATCCAGGTGGATCTTGGAAACAGCTTGCTAACGATTTACTGGAAACTTGAATTTCATGCACTCAGTGGGAGAAGAAGCTTTAAGTAAAAACAGTTATATCGTGGTGGTTGGCTTTGATACTCAAATTCCTGGACAGTGGGAGCCTTGGTTTGTGCTCCCAGGCTCACTGTGCAGCTCATGAGTGGCAGAGCAGGGAAGCACCCAAAGCCTTGGTGGTTGCTAGTGAGCCCAAGTCATATGTGCGTAAGTTCAAAACAATGTCATTCCTTCCATTTGTGATCTTGTATTGTGGGGGACCAACAGCCTTTTGATGAGAAAGCCACAGTAGCCATTTAACAGTCAGAACAAGACATGGTAGGGTTTCCTTCTTTTCACAATATGTACATTGAAGTGTCTCCCCGGAAGTAAAAGATCCACGTGTTAACTTCTTCCTCTGCCAAAATGGATTTAACTACCTTTCCCTCCAAACTGCAACAATCACTAGCTGTCCAATTTGCTCTGGGACAGAGCCTCTCCTTTCTTCCTGCAGGATAACCAAGATGACTGGGGTGTTCATATGGAAGAAAGTTTCACTGGTTCTGTTTCAGGATCATTAAATAATCATTGGATAAAACAGCTAAATTTTGTCTAAATATGGGCTTGGGCTTGACTCTTGACTGAATGGCAAAAAATTTGAATTGTGCTTATTTTACAGAGCACATATTAAATAATAAACAGGATACAGGAATCTGGCTTGCAGTCAGAGGACATAAATCTTGTCCTGGAGGTCACCATCCTATGAGACGGAAGCAAACAAATTATCTAAAAGCAGAGTTTAAAAACTCTTTTTGCTGACTGACCAAACTATGTTAAAAGGAAGTTAGTTCACCATCACATTGACCTTTTCCTCTGTGAAGGTGGCTATCATTGATTCTGTTACCTTAATTTCTCACTGCAAGCACAAAGGGTTAATATATAAAGTATTTTAGTTTACTATATGGCTTTTGTACTATCCTAACCCATTCTAAATAATCTATTTCATTGTTACTAATTAAATCTGTCTTCAGCTGTGCAGATTTTACAACTGATTAAAAAAAAAAATGTAAGAAAACTTATATATATCCTCAATTTCAGAGGAGCTGAGCACACTGCAACAATTGTAAACTTCAGTAGGAATACAAAGATCCACTTCTGGAATCAAGACTTCATACAGGTGTGTAAATATTCTCAAGTTTACCTGGCAGCAGGCTCTGTCCTATTGGAAGAGATAAACTTCTAAACAATTTAACTGTTTTTCTCCAGAAGTCCATCAAGTTTGAAAATATTTTTCCAGTTGTATTTAATATGGTGAAAAAAATCAGCTTATTTGAATGTTTCCATGAAATGGCTGCATAGGACTTTTCCTTTCCCTTCAACAAAATCAACAGCTTAGACAGATTTTTTTTGTAGTTGCTTTTTGAAATTATTCCGTTTTAGAACTGAAAAAAACCACCAGAATTAAGAGTTATTTTCAAATGCTTTTGAGAGCAGAGACTTCTACATTTTGGAATGGAAAGAGGTAAAAAACCCCAGCAGTGGTAATATTAAGAATGCTTCAGCTGAGAACTCAACAGTGTGTAGCAAGATCCCTGGTAAAACTGAGGAGCTGAAGTTCAAAGCCCGGAGCTATGATGTGGGGAATATGTGGGGATAAAAAGATGAAAGGTTTGAATAGAGAGAAGGCCCAAGATTTGCTGGTCTTTACGAAATGTAATTAAATTTTAAGTCCTATTTTGAGCTCACACAGTTCAGCTTAGCTTACAGGGTCTTTCTTTATAGGTTTACATCTGACAATTTGATTCTGAAAATGAACTCTCCCACATAGCAGAGAATGCTAGTAATCCTGTTCTGATAAGAGATATTTATACAGCACCACCAAATCACTCAAACATAAGGGGGCCATGTGCTTATCCTCATTTCTGATGACGAGGCCACTGTAGCTATCTAAGATTTGTCAGCACATGTTGACATTCCCTGTTCAGTCAGGGCCGGTGCTTTCCAGTGAGGCTTCAGAGCAAAAGCTTTGACTCACTTGGATATTCTGTGAATTTAATTGCTGTGAATTGAGACTTTTTCTTTGTGCTTGCAGCTTAGAAAAGAGAGGTGCTGATAGAGAACCTAACGTTTAACCTCCCCTTGATCAGGGAGAAAAGAAAAATCTAAGGAATCGTGAGAAACAGAGCAGGGGAAGAAAGGACTAACTTTTGTAAAAAGCAATATAATTGGTAAATTTTCATGCCTGTGAGGTATATTGAGTGAGCATAAAACATTTGCTGTAAAGTATTTCTTAGCAAGCCATTTCAGCAAAGTAGAATTCAAAATCATAGTTGTCTGTGGAGGATTTGGGGGAGATGATGGTAGAATGAAAGTGATGGAAATGACATTTAGACTCATTGCTTACTCTCCCTTCCTTTGCTTCCAAATGATATAATCTAATAATCATCTTAATTTATGTCTATAGCCCAAGTTCCATCTTCAGTTAAACACATGTAAATTCCCATAGTCATGGTTTCATCATATTAAAAGCAAATGTTTGCTATTATATTACAATGAAGCCTTGACTGCTGTTTCTAAAACACAGTATACTGAAATTTGTCTTAGTCTGCACAGACATTTTGTATAAGACCTATTCTGTTAAAAAGTGAATGCTTTATTCATCACTATTTTTAATGGTCTTCTATGAGCATTTCTGGATTACAAGAGTTGGATAAACTTCAAGTCAGCTGGCGTTGTGTAAACTAGAAGAGTGTAATGCATGTAAAATTCTGTTTATAGAGAGGTTTCCATATGAAAAAAAATCATTAAACCCTTTCACAGATTGTCTTTTTATATAGGAATACTTATCTGGTAATGAAAGTCTTAAGTAGCTAGAAAAATAACTCTGGAAGGAGAGAAAGAAAACTAACATTAGATGTTTTCTGAGCTAATATTTGCTCTTTTTATGGATCTTTGAAAGCTTGTATGGTGTTACATAAAATGTCTAAAATTTAATCCTAGAAAGTTTTATGTGAAGAAAAAGATGTAGTTATTATCTGAAAGTGTGATTTTCAAATAAGAGTTCTTTGTTCTAGCACCTATCACTATGGGATCCCAAATACTTTGGATTTGGAAAGCATTGCATAGAGAGCATCCTGGGCAGAGAGACAGTTGGGTGGGACAAAAATTCAAAGTCACACAGCTTGCAGTGGGACACTGTCCATATGCACACTCCACAAAAGCTTTTAGCTTTTAAGTGCACTTATCAGTAGGCTTCCTAAGCCTTGAACTTTGGTCTTCAAGGCAATAGAAAATCTGAGATGAAAAGAAAAAATCTGGTTCTGCCCAAGTTTACACAGGACTGTATTCTCACTTGTTCTGTCTTTTCTGCAGTCAAATATTAGGGAAGCACTTCTCAGCTGACCTCTTTTGCTTGATTATTACATATTGATATTACTTCCTATTCTCTCCGGTCACCAACAGATTTGATGTTTGTGTTTGCAGTCACTTCTTTTGAATTCAAGATGTAGCTCGAATTCTAAAATTTCTTCATGGTTCCCATTCTAAAGAATCTGTGTTGGCAATTTTTGCCTATATGCACCTTGGTTTAGTGTAGTGCTTTACTGAACCTCTGGTTGATTTCAGCATTGTCAGTTATAGATAACCTGTGCTGGAATATTTTAGGGAATTCTTCCACACTATGTTCGGATGATCATTAGCTGCTGGACAGGGATTTAGGATCACAGGATGGGGGTGGGAAGGGATCACAGGTGGGCTGTGGTCAGAACTGCTGCACAGTGCAGGGTGAGCCCTGAGCTCAGGCTCGGTCAGTCAGGGCTCTGGCCAGCCTGAACACCTCTCATTTCAGTTTCTCATCCTCTGCCATGCACCAGGGGCCTGACTCCATCTCCTACCTCACCTCTGTGCAGGTGCTGCCATTTGCTGGCAGGTATTCGAGCCCATCCCCTCCCCAGGCTGAGCCAGCTCCCTTCCCTCAGCCCCTCCTCACAGAGCTCCAGCCCCACACCAACTTCACCACTGGTGTCCTCCTTGGATGGAGGGGCCCAAAACTGGATGCAATGTTCCCAACATGGGCTAGAAAACCATGAATGTGTCACTAACATTTCAGTGACCAGAAAGAAATGCCTGGGCTCAGAAGAGGAACAGTCACCAGTGGATCTAAGGGCATGAAAGGAGAAAAGGTTCAAAAAGACCCTTTTTGAGAGGAAGGGAGTTCAGTCAGAACCACAGTGCAGTATTTCCTGGAGAAAGTTTTGTAACTGGCTGCAAACAATGCCCATATTATTTGTCTTGCAACTCTAGTCCCCACATACCTGAGTGCAGTGCTCTGATCATTGCATTCATCCAGACACAATTCTCTCTCATGCAAGTACACCAGAGACACGCAGCTGGAGAGGATTTATGCCATTTCCTTGGTACATAGAACTTCTGAGTCATTGCCACTACTTGTTTGAGCAGTACTAAATGTAAGCATCTTAGTTGTATCTGTACACCCACACTGAAGTTTTTATATAAGATTCAAATGTGCTTGATTAACATAAGAAAACCCTGTGCATATTTGTGGAGCAGGTGCAAGCAATGTCTCATCTCTTCCTGAACAAAAGGTTAATACATTCTCACAAGTGACTTAATCCAACCTTATAGTTAAAAATTATGTGATTGTAAATGGATAAAAAATGAAAGTTAAAAAGCTTCAAGTGATGCCCTGTAAATATCAGTTAATATTCAAAAAGGACAGGATGTTTTAAAAAAGAGAAAATTACACCACTAAGTACCAACAACTAATTTGCACACACTGCATTAATTTTAAGAATTATTTATGCTGTAAAATTTAAGCTTAAGTACATACACCATGTGCAGTGTAGGAGTGTGATGTAACAAGGTCTCATCTTGACTTGTAGATTTAAAATCAAGAGAATTGAAGGTAAATGTAAGCTTGGAGGATATCAGTTTTATGGTGCAGAATCCCATTGAAGTGGGAAGGTAGGAAGCTGGTAGAATATGAATGATACCAGTAGTCCCAAATTCATTTTATGGTTTTTATCATCTCAGTTAAAATTTGTTCAAGTATATATGTAATGAAGAGTAAAATTATGATATATAGAAAAAGAAGAGGAATTACAAGAAACATTTCCTGCTAAGAGGTTACCATGAGGTGACAGGATGTGAATTGGGCCTTGATAACAAAATTCTGTGTGTATATGTGTGTAGCAGGGGGTAACAATTATTTGGGGAATTAAATCCCACTGAGGAGTAAAACCTGTTGTGGGTGACTCCCATCTAAAGCTTTTCCAATCCTGAGGAGAAAAAGGTCACATGTAAATCCTTGTGAAGTCAGCTCCAGGTTCCTGCAGTGCCGGAAGCACAGCAGGGATGGCATTAGGGGACAAGGCAAGCAAGGAAGGGGCAGCTGTGCAGCCTGCCCCCTGCCCACTACTGGCCCCCAGCTCGGTCACAGGGAGCCAGGGCTGGATGCTCACCCAGGCCTGCCAGGAACGCACCAAGGACTGCCAGCAGTACTGAGGCTGCTCCTTGAACAGAGCTGTGGAGCTCAGGGAGCAGCAGCAGGAGCTGGCAGGGCTGCTCAGCTGGTCTTTACTGCACATTTACCAATTGGAGGTTTATTTATGGTAACCTGGGTTTGTTAATCTCTGTTAAATGTGCTGGCTGAGCATTTACATGCTTTTCTATGCAGGGAAGATAAAAATTGCACTTCAGTATTTCCATGGGATTTTTTTGTTCAACTGAATTTTATTTAGTGATTTTTTAATTATTTTTTTTAACTTTCACTGGTAACAAAGTCTGCACATTTAAAAACCAAGTCAAGTATATTAATTTTTCAATACTGAAAACAGGTAAAGGTCTATTCAAATGCAGCTCATAAGAGCTTTTTTTCTTAAACACAGACAGCAACTTCTTTGGGACTTTCTTTCAAGTTTTTTTTTTTTAAATACATTCAGACTTCTTCAAAAAGGAAACACTGAAAATCATTAACAGCACAGCCAAGTAACTCAGAGAGGTGCTCTTCAAAGAATGTGGATTGTGTGTCCCAAAAATACTTTAGCAGGTGTCTATTGCCCCCTTCAGACTATTCCCAGTACTAGAGAATAAATAGAAATTAATAGCATTTCTTTGCACTAAGGGAAAAACCCTAAGAAGATGTTAAGTAGGTAGTTGGTGAACTTTTTTGGATATTAGCAAAGGTTTTTCTTGGTATTAGAAATGCACACTAGTGCATTAAGTAATTATCTTAATTAGTATGGCAAACAATACCTCAAGTTACATCTTTAGCAGTTAGGTTCAATAGTTACAACCGAGGAAAAAAGATCTTAGAGCAACAGCTCTTGGAAACTTTGAAATCAATTCAAGCTTTCAGAGGGCATTGAAACAATCTTGGTTAAGTGACTCCAACTCTGTGACTGGTGTCTTCTCATGCAGAACAAATTGTGCCCTATTCCTACTTCCACCTTCTTTCTACCTCAGAAAAAGTTTTTGTAGCAGGATCAACACCAGCCTGGTAGAAGCTCTTCTTCACTTAATCCCCAGATGGGATAACACCTGGCTTTTATATGCCTACACACTGTGTGTATTTACAGTGCTCCATGTCCATACACACAGATACTGTGTCCATACGTGTGTTCAGCAGCACCCTAATCTCAGCTGAAATTAAGTACTTCCTGCAAAAAGAACACCACCTCAGTTAGTTTGCTAAGTGACAAGGACAACTGGAGCTAGAAAATAAAATCGTATCACAGAATCACGGGGTTGGAAGAGACCTTCAAGATCATCGAGTCCAACCCACCCTAACACCTCAACTAAACCATGGCACTGAGTGCCACATCCATTTTTTTAAACACTTCCAGGGATGGTGACTCCACCACCTCCCTGGGCAGACCATTCCAGTACTTTATCACCCTCTCTGTAGAAAACCTTCACCATTCACCACCACTCTCTGGGCCCAGCCATGCAGCCAGTTCCTAACCCAGCACAGAGTGCTCCTGTCCAGGCTGTGGGCTGCAGCTTTTCCAGGAGTGCTGGGGGGAACAGTGTCAAAGGCCTTGCTGGAGTCCAGACAACACCCACAGCCTGGCCTGCATCCACCAGGTGGGTCAGCTGGTCATACAAGGAGATTAAGTTGGTCAAACACAACCTGCCCCTCCTAAACCCAGGCTGGCTGCTCTGATCCCCTGGCTATCCTGGAAGTGGTGCATGATGACACTCAGTAGAAACTGTTCCATGACCTTCCAGGGTACTGAGCTCAGGCTGACTGGCCTATAATTACCAGGATCCTCCTTCCCACCCTTTTTGTGAATGGGCTTCCATATCATGGAGTTAATACTTGGTGTCTGGGCTGTAATGTTGATTTAGCTTGCCTGAAAAGGCTTTATAAAATAGATGAAAAAAGATTTAAAAGATTATCTTATGCCTTGAGTCTTCTTTCTGTAGGGAGAAAAAGAAACTATGCTGCTGAAAAGTTCTTTTGTATCCACCTTTCCCCAGCACAACCTGCTGAGATAATGGCACATATAAATACCAGCCTTTTATAGGGTGATACTGCTTTATTATT
The DNA here is from genome assembly GCA_013397195.1 of Hylia prasina. Taxonomy (NCBI): domain Eukaryota; kingdom Metazoa; phylum Chordata; class Aves; order Passeriformes; family Sylviidae; genus Hylia; species Hylia prasina. Next base: position 1,353,848 of record VYXD01006830.1, read on the forward strand.
TAGCAAATGGCTAAGAAAGAACAGCAATACAGATTTAATGGTGCATTTTACTCCATGTACCTCAGAACAAAAAGGTTTCCAGGGAACAAAACTTTAATTTTTTTAAAGGGCAAGAAATACTGAACTAAAATAGTTATTTTCTACTTAGGTAAAGTTCAAAGCTTCTAACTGAAGCTCTTGCATACATACAGTATATTCTATTTGCTGTCTTGTTGCTACTCATTTTGCTGCTAATAGTAAAAAAAAAAGGAGTTTCCATTTTTCACATGACAGATTCTCACCATACCAAGGAAAAGCTTGACATCAACCTTCAAGTTAAATCACTCTGATGTGAGAGAAGGCTCCTCCTCTTCAGGCAGATTATACATCCAATGAAGTGTAGTGCAATACATCACTGAGGTATGTTGAGTGTTGCTTTTGGCAGCTTGCTGCCTTTTCTTTTTTTTATTTTTAACACTATATGTTTGGGTTAGTCATACCCATTCCTTGGCACTCAATGATGTAGGTATCATTACTGGAGTCCTCCTCTTCTGATTTTGTCACAGTAAATTTGGCCTAAAAGAGGATTAGGACATCACTAATTAAGTTATCACATGCAGCAGTTTAAATATTCAATATCTGATGGCCAGTAACAGTATTGCCACCTGTTTATGCATATTACAGCTTTGAAAGGTTTAATTCAAAACAGCATTTAAATAAAGGTGGTAAAAATATCTAACCATTCTAAAAGCCTTTAACTCTAGAGTATGCTCACTTTCTACAGGAAAACTCCCAGGTAAATATTACAGCAATTGTTTCATCAATGCTTGAACTCCATGATCAAGTTCAGCTCACACTGCCTGCTCAACTGTACATTGCCAAGTTTCTGGAAGAAAACTGAGAGGTAAAACTTCCTGAATGTTTGGACTCACCTTTGTTAGCTGCTCTGCAAAGTGTATAGCTGTTTGAGTATGAAGTGTAATTGGTCCACTTTTCACTCTAGACACTCCCTTTGCTAGTGCCATGAAAATGATCAGCTGAAAGGGAGGGAAAGGTAATTATTAAGTCATTCTTCAGATTCTAGGAATTTATGATTTAAAAAAACCCAACCAAAATATGCAAAATGTCTGTAGATATAAAAATTTTGTCTTCCAAGTTTCATAAAAGTTTATGAAGCTGATTTTGAAGGGTGATCCAAGGCTCCAGAAGTTTCGAGATTGCTACTGTAATGCCTGTTACAGAAGGGCTACTTTTCCACAGTGGAGTTTGCCCCTGAATTCCTATTACTGAATTCCTGGCCCTGAATTCCCGTTACTACATTTAACTTTGCTCTCCCCCATCATATTGCTGCAAAATTCCCCAAAGTCATGTCACACTCCAGATTAGCACATTACCTATATGGAGAGAAACTCAGGAAGAGATACACTTCCTGATCACATATTCACCAGAGAGACAGCTAAAAACCTTTGAATTGACTTAAAAACATCATCATGACAAGAATGCTGCAAGGTATGATTACCTCTGTGCAGTTCCCATACACAGTGACTCTGGCTGAGGCTTGCTCCCATCAATTGTACTTGAATGCTTTGAAAAAAATAGGCTGAGTTCAAGACTGAAATACTTATACTACATAATATTAGTGTGTGCCCAGGTGTTTGCAGCTAAGAGGTAACATCACCCTAGCTAAACCAGCCCAAGGTTCTCACCAGGCTCAGATAAAGCAGTGGAGGGCCTTCATTCTCAAATGAAATTAGGAGAGCAAGATAATTGGGAGCATGTCCTAGATACTCTCTAATACCTTCCCTCAGTATAATTCTATATATGTAAGGAGGGAGTTACCACTGCACTCCATGGAATGCCAAATAGAAGCAAATTCCTGCCTCTTTCTTCCATACTTATTGAGGATTAGAGAAAGGGAAAATTTGAGGGTGTAGGTGCAAAGCTAAAAGCATTTGTGGTTCCTAAGAACTGTATGTAATTTGCTAATTCTAGTGATGTTGTGACTACACATCTCTGAGACTACTAACTAACATCTTGCTCCTTCCCTGTTCAGACCTATATTGGTTACAAGTAGTCCATGTATGTTCTTGCTACTTCAACTTCATGTAAATATACAGGAACCTTACTTGGTCTTGCAGAGAATCATCCACAGTTCCACCATGTTTAAGATTCTGAAGCAGCATCTCAGCTGCCTCAATGCCAACCTTGTCAGCATTCTTTCCTAAAAGAGAAATCAGAAAGCTGAAAATTACATTTTAAGTTTTAAAAATACAAAAAAACCCTCCAAACTCCCAAGAAATTATCAACTTTTTAAACCTTATTTTCTTTAAACCTTATGCTCTTGTTGCAAATGTCTGCTTACAAAAAACTCTTCCCATCTCATGCTCATATATAGTTTATACTTCCTAAGCAGTGGAAAGAAACTGGCCTCATTTAGTCAGAAAAACATTTGATTCAAATAATTTAAAAGCAAGTTCATTTCCATTCATTTTAATCTAGATTCACTCTTGAGCAAAAACTTCACATGTAAAACACAAAGTCTATGTTCCTAAAGCTCAGAAATATTTCCAATTATTATCCATTCTGATACAAGGTAAAGTTAACAGCTCTGTAATTTTTATAAATTTCCATTTACTGTGTTTTAAATCTGCTAATTTCTGCTGTCCTTTATTTCTAAAAACATACATTTAAAATGAAACATTCAAAACATCAGATCTTTAAACAGATGATACTTCAGATTCCTATTTGTTATTGGTATATTCAGTTAAGCCTCAAAGAATTCATGGAATTCTTACCTCTCTTGCCAAGCGATGACCCAGCTAACAAACAACCTGTTGAGGTCTCTGCAACAATGCTAAGCAGAAAAACAAAAGTAATTAAAATTAAGAACAAAATCACTCATATTAAAGTTTATTTATCAGATATGTAATCGAGATCTAGGTAATTAACTAACAAGATTAGACGTAACAATAGAAAGCTTGGCCTTATCTTACATTATTCCACTTCCAGTCCCAACAGCTTGATCATCAGGTTCTCTGACAGGCTGAATGTTAATGTAAAGATCTCTGATTTCTCTTCTGATGCATCTCACTGCTGCTGCTGACATGTCTTTTGCCAGCTAACAAGACAAGACATAAACCAAATAGATAAATTATGTAATATAGCAATACTTTTTCCCCATAAATCTAATTATTACAGTTAATCCCTGAATAAAGGGGCTATTTTATTAACTAGAAAAACAAAAGATTATTATAAACCTCTACAAGCAAGAACTGAATATGATTTTTTTCTGAAAGTTTTTCTACAAAATTAAGGTAATATTGGTTACCTTACTAATTAAGGTACAAATGACAGTTACAGAAATGTATGTAGAAATATCAATAGAAACTCAAGAACTTTTCTTCACAGAGAAAAAGAATTGATTTTAGTCTTCTCGCAAAACATTATATTCTAAAAATAACCCACCCCGAAACCAAGTGCAAAAACCCCATCCCACAATTCTTGTGTACAGAATATACTCTAAGAGAGAATACATAAAATTACAATTTTACATCACAAGCTAATCCCACTCCTGTGATCTAATCTTAGCCATATTCATAGGTTTGGAGATTTTAAGACCAAAACCAGCAGTCCACAGCTTTTCAAAAAGTAACTCAGCTTCCCCTCTTCCTTCCTCTACTAATTCCTAGTCTGTATATATATTCCTAACCCTTAAGGAGATTCCAGCACTCAGGACAGGAAGGATAGAAAGGAGGAGATAGAAGGGAGCAAATTTCTCTCCTTTTTATTTTTGGCTAAACCGACCCATAACTTGTTCTAATATCCTTAGCAATGGTTGAAAAACTTGTAGTCTGGCCTCCTCCTATTACAGTGCTCATAAATTTATGAACAAGGACCCTAATTTCAGATTTAAATAATCCACATGAATATGAAGAATACATAAATCAGATATAAGATATCCCTCAATATACACTAAAGACTTTTGAATAGTCCAATGAAGGATGAGGACACTGTTCTCATTTCCTGTTTTAGCTTTACACTGCTGTGAAATGAATGAATTTTAGGTATGGCCAGTATAATATTCTACAGCCTGAATAACTGAAACCATTTAATAATGTTGCTTAGCTTGGGTAAGATTGAAAAAGACAGGAGAATAGAGGAATGCTAAGCAGATTACATGCAATTTTATACAGCTATATAAAGTTGGACACTACCAGAGCCATGATAAACACTTACTTTGATAGGCAGTGCTCCAGCAACAAATGCCCTTCCATAAATCTTTGTCACTGTGCCACGTTCTGTTAAGTTTATTGGGCTCAGCTCTTTGACTGGAGACATCTGGACTACAACTTCACCACCTCCTTGAGGATAGTAGCCCCTATTTAGGAACAGTAATTGGATGTAATTAAATGCAGTGATCACAAGGAAATCATGAAAAGGGCCAGCAGGCTCTTCATATATTTCACTATACATTTTTATGTTCCCTGTTACTGTACATACAAATTTTCTTGATGCATGCCTTAGAAATCCTCATAATCAAATTAGGTTCTCTAACAGTAATCCTCTGTAATGCACATCTTATTAACTTCCTAACACAAACCTAACTGGCACTTGGAAAAAGCTCAGTAATGCACTGAGTGTCCAGCATGTGCTCCCCTCAGGGGAGCCAAAAGGAAACATTACACAGCAGCTGTAGACTCAGCAAGGAAAAAAAAAAGACAGCAAAGAGTCATATCCCATTCATATATGGTGACAGTACACACAGGGGCAGCTAATGCACATTAGTTCATGTATTATAAATTCATCCCTCAGGTTGATTGAGAGCCCCTTGTGTGTGCCTCTGCTCACACATGGGTTCAGTGAGGCTCAGCTCTGCTGCATGGCTCCACAACTCACCTCCTTTTTATGTCACAATTAAATGTGAAATTGAACTTTTCGACTATTGGCTTGAAAACCTGAAAAATAAACATATAAAAACACAGTGAATTTATTTTGCATTGATAATTTCCCACTATTTTATGCAATCTTAAAAGAAAAAAAAATCTCAACACAAAAATTTCAGTTGCATTATTAAAAAAAAAGATAGCCAGTCTCATCCATATAGCTTATTTGACATTCCTCATGCTTCATCCTCAATGTCATTTGTGTAGAAGGATTTTCTTATGAAAAAAAAGGAAGAGTAATTTGTAGCACTTCTAGAATAAAGAATACATTTTAAGTGAAATTTTCTGTACTAGTTAAAACCAAAAAGACCATGTGCTTTTTCAGGAAATTCCATGAAACAGTCGTTGCTCTCTACATCCAGTACACTAATAGTGTTATATTCCCATGCCTAATTCCATAATCACAAATAGACTTGCAGTAAGGGCAGCAGAGGAACAGCAGATACATTGCACACACATTGAGGGAAGATGCAGCAAGGCAAAGGAATTTCTCCCTACCATGACCGTGTAGTCTATCTGAGGAGCCATCTCCGCATTAGTCCCACCTTTTAAATGAAGCTCTGATGGGGAGGCAGCAAACAGCACACAGGGCATGGCTACCTGCATCAGCAGACACACACTCCTAAAAGCAATTATAACATAGTCAAATATCATACACTCATAATCCATAAAATACCAGAGAATCATTACATATCAAAGGCAAATGACTTTCCAAAGCATTTACTTCTGTATTTTATTTTTTAAATCATCTATAAACTTTCAGTCTTGAAAAATACTAATTTAAAACTTCATGTCCTTAGCAAGACTAAATATGAAAGTTTTCATTTCACAGTAATTTCATCTTTAATCGTTCTGTTTGAAGTAAACGTTGTGCATCTTAGTATACTGATGGGGACATCAGAACTCTGGGTTTAGGTAGCAGAAAAGGTTTAGGCAGAGTCTTAATACATGCATGGAATATGTTCCCAGTTCCAAAAGACTAGTATGACATACTGTGCCACTATGAGTGTAAGTAAAATGTCAACATTTACCTTATTGTATGATTATTTCAGACCTCATGGATGTGAGATATTTATCTAATTTAATGCATTTGGTCTGGTATGTAACATATTAATGTAAGAAAATAACACCAAGTTTAAAATACATGGGCAGCTGCTTTCTGCATAACATGAACCAAGTCTTTAGCTTTTATATCAATTATACTTATAAATTTTGCATGTACTTCATGCATATCCTGCCTATACTACAGGTTCTTTGGTCACATAATCTAGCTCAGGCACCACATATCCTGGGTCATTACCAAACTATAAATGTTCTTTTTTCTCCCCCAATCTAATGTGATAATTTTAAAGTTATCAGAAGCTGGTGTACAAAGACACACCCTGCTGTTTTTGTATCTGCTATGTGGGTTCCACCTTTGATCTTCCCAGGAGTGAAGGTTATTTCTGTTGAGCCAATTTCTCCACCATTCAGCTTCCCATCACACAGATCTCGAACGATCTCCAATCCAGACAGATGCTGAGGTCTGAAAGTGACAACACACAGTTAAAGACATGTACAAGTAGACTACATGCTCATGTTCCATTAAAAGAACCACTAAACACCAACTAAAAAACTACAATTGCAAATTTTGGATCAGACAAGGATCAGAAATTCACCCTGGTTGCTATGGTACTTCTGAGTTCACAGCATTCAGGCCATACTGGGATTTGCAGGATTCTGGTATCTTTTCCACTAGAATGGGTTCAGACAGATAGATGAGATGCAAGAGCAGTCACTTATCCTAATGTGATAAATGCTTGGAGAGAAATGGAGTGGACTAATGACGGCAATACTGGCTGAGCTAGAACCGGCTGCAGTCCAAGAGAATACAGGTTTGCTATGTACTTGCCTTGTGCTTGTTTCCGTTTGTTAGGGTAATTTAAATAGGAAATATACTAACTGTTCTTAACACTGGAAATACAGTAACTGTAGCAACACTAGGATATGCACTAACTGTTAACACTGTACGCTCGTACGCACTCTATGTTTTGCTCGGGCATTACACGAGCGTGTTCCCTGTTTCAAACCCTGTTCCGCTTAGCGCCTGTGGAAACATCTCCGAGGCAGCGGCCGGGCCGCGCCCTCACCTGCCGCGGCTGCGCCCCGGGGCGGGACCCGCGCTGAGGGCACCGGCGAGAGAACCGAGCCCGGTTCATGCCCCAGCGATCCCCCTCACTCTTTGCGAGCCACAGATGGGATTTGCCAGTAAAATGGCTCTTCTAAAGAAATGGAAACACAAATATTTCCGACGAGAGCAGGCAAGGCCTTGCACGACTATGCCCCGGCCCGGGAGGGCCCCACACGCCGTAAGTGACGGGCTGAGCGCCCCGGGACCGCCCGGAGAAGGTCTCACCTGAGGCCAGGCTGGCTCCGCCCGGCGCGGATCCGGCGCACCCGCAGCGGCAGCCCCAGCACGCAGCTCAGCGCCGTGGACACCCGCAGGATCTGCCCACCCTGCACGGAGAAACGGCGCTCGTCAGGCGCTACGGCACTTCCCGGCCACCCAGCCAGCCCTCACCGCTGCCGGGGCTAGGTAAGCCGCGGCCCGCTGGCGCTTACCCCCTCCATGATCCCGCCGTCTATCTCCACCCTGTCCCCGTCCATGGCTGGGGAGGAGCAGTGTCTCTCGCAGAAGCCGCGCCGATGGGATCCCGGCAGGGCCCTAAACACGGCGAGCCCTCGGCGAAGCAGCCCCGGGGCCAGGAGCGCTTCACGGAGGAGGAGCGCCCGGGATGCTGCGGCGCCGGTGCCGGTGCTGGGGGCGGGTGGCGGTGCCGGGCAGGCGCAGAGCGGAGGCGCCTCCCTGCCCACCCGCCGGGGCGGCTCCGCGGCGGGGAGGAGCAGCCGGCGGGCCCGGTGCTGAGGTAGGGGGTAGCTGCATTGTCCCCGCGGTACTGACCGCGTCCCGGCGTCCCGCGGGAGGCAATGCATTTCCCCTGAGGGCCGGAGCGGTAACAACCGCGGCACCTGGGAGGTCAGGGCACAGAGCTGCCGCCGGACGAGAGCGGCCGGACTGCTGCCTTCCTCGTTACAAGCTAGTTTTCCTCATAATCACAGAATGAATTAGGTTGTAAAAGACCTCTGAGATTATCAAACCCAGCCTATAAGTGAACACCACCACGTCAACCAGACCATGGCACTAAGTACCACGTCCAGTCTTTCCCTTAAACACCTCTAGGGTTGGTATCTCCACCACCTCCCTGGGCAGCCCGCTCCAATGTCTAATCACCCTTCCTATGAAGAGACTCTTCCTAATGTTCAACGTAAACATCCTCTGGCGCATCCGAAGACTATGCCCTGTTGCTTATCACCTGGCAGACCCCCACTTAGCTACAATCACCTTTCACGTAGACCAACGGGCGTGTTGGTCTGGCAGGCGCGCTCGGGACTTTATTACACGTTTATCGGGAATGGCCGGGCTCTTCGCGCTGCCCTTCCCGTTACTGCGGCCCGGAGAAGCCGCACACCCTGCACCGCCACCCTCGGCTCTGGTCCGGGGGAGCTCAGGGGACGCTCTCGCGGTCCCCCCGTGGGCGTGTGTGGGCCCCGAGCGCCGCCCGGGCCGCGGCCCCCGGCCGCTCCTGGTTGGCTGTGGCGGCGCGGCCGCCGCCGGTTGGCTGTGCCGGGGGTGTGTGCGGGGCCGCTCTGCCCGGGGTAAGATGGCGGCCGTGACCGCGCTGAGGAGCAGCTGCCGAGCCGCGGGGCGCCTGGTAAGGGGAGCGGGGACCCCGCGGGCGGCGGCGCTCCCGGCCAGCCGGGGGAGTGAGGAATAACGCGCGGCATCCCCGAGCCCTGTTCCTCTGCTCATGCCGTCCGGCGGGCTCGCAGCGAGCGCCGCGCCTCTGCAAACACGAAGCGCTGGCGGCCGTGCCCGGGGCGGGCAGCGCCTCAGCTCCCTCCCGTGCTAGCACAGGTGACCGAGTGCCCGGCAGTGCCTGGGACCGCCCGGCCCGCGCTGCACAGGCACCCCCCGAACTGGCACTCCCCAGCCCGCGCGGCCCCCGGAGTACCCTGCCCTTGCCCATGCTCTCTGTGAAAGAAACGTCCGCCTTCCTGTAATAAGCCAGTGACATCCTCCTCTTCTGTTATTTCTAAGTCATCCCATTATTGCTTTGCCTATGCGTTGCTCTGCCATCACCGCTTCTCCGCCCGCGCATCCGCTTCCCTTTGCATACCGCATCTGCACGGAGACGGTGTGGCTACGCGTACAAAAAAGGGAAAAGGATTTCTTTGAATCCCAGGAGCCTTGATACTTCAAAAGTAGTTGAGATACCTTACCATAAGAAGGGAATCTACTTGGTTGCCTTTTTGGGATACTTAAAATTTCGTGAACACAGACTTAGTTCATGCTTTCTTCTGTCTTGTATTATAGTCTTCTTGCTATTGTGAAGAGTATTGGTTTCCTATTATGTCACCCCTATTTTGCGGGATGGCAGAGAAGAAATAACTTCTGAAATTTAGAAAAAAATTAAGGATCAGTTCCAGTTTCTAGCATGTTTTTTCTCTTAATAATTCATATTGAAATTTTAATGAGGAATTTTTAAATTATACTTTTTTGATCCAGTTTTCAGCTAGTAACTTATAAGCATTTATAAATAATTTTGCTAATTAAGAGCATTGAAAATAAGAACAAATACAACTTTCTTTTAAGTTGTATTTCTAACCATCTACTCTTAAATCCAGAGGGAGATTCTGATAAGACGAAAATGCTCATCTTATCTCTGTGCCTGCTGAACTATAGAATTGGCTGGTTTATAGTGTGTGTTTCCTGCAAGCACATTTTGAATCTGAGCCAGGGAGCCTTTGTGTTAAGTGCTAGGGACATGGCAGTTACCTGGACACTGGGACATGTGCCAGGTATTTTGATGAAGGATGACATTGGATTAAAACATTACCAGGGATGTTACTTTAGTACATAGGTAACCATATCCTTGGAAATATGACTATGTATGCAAAACACTTCCAATGTGAGGAAATGTTCATTAACATGACTCAATGGGACAGAAATCAAGAGAGTTCAGCAGGGCAGTATCCTTTAATGCAAAGTCATTGCCTGTGAGGATGAACTGTTTGATTTGACTTAGAAATTTAGTGTTACTCCCTCAGGTAATCAGTTCTCTGGAGGCTGCTTAAAAATGTTTTGGTCTGAGGCCAGCATACATTTGCAGGATCACTGGTAATTTAGAAAACCAGAGTTGGCTTGTTTTTAAGGAAATAACCACAGCTGAACCTGAGGGCCAGGGCAGTTCTCTGCCTGAGTGCTCAGCTCCCCTCTTGTCTCAGGTCAAACCACGGCTCTGTCAGCCAGGCTGGTGTGGCCTCAGTTGCTTTTTGCCAGAGTCACTGCACTCATTGGAGACTTGCACAGGAAAGGTCTTACCCTGCTGAGGCATTACTGCCTTTAAGTTGCTGTTTAGTGTAATAATAGCCACATTAACAAGCTCAGTCCTAGCAGTATTTTTTGGGGTTTACTGATAGGTTTTTCCAGACACCAAAATATGTAGATGGGCATGCTGTGGATACTAGAGCTAATTTTGTCTTTTATGTGCCATTTTTAATTTCATTGTTGGGCATTACACCAGTATTATGGTGATTAAATGCTGAAATTGTAAGCACAGTCTCTTTGTTTAATGAATTTTATTTTTTTCCTTGTTAGTAAGGAACACTGCTCTGTGAAGAGGTTGTGACTTGTATTACTACTTTAACATACTAGCACACCAACTTTTTGGTAGAGAATGTGCAAAACTGAAAACCAGAAAGATTTCATTTTTAAAAAATGCAGTAGTTTTGAATTATTCCTACAGATATAATATGAAACAGCATGATCACTCTTCAATAACAACACCAGTCTCTTTTTTTGGCAGTGACATTACTAATTCCCTACCTGCATTGGTAACCAAAGGTTAAAAACACATGGAAATCATTGTGAAACTTCACATTTAGAAATAGTTCAGAGATTTGATGTGCTCCTTGTGATCATCTTCACAGGTAAATACTGAATGTTTTCATTTAGGGTCATATAAAGAGAAAGGAGGGGTTTTGCACGTTTGTGACAAAAAGGTCTAGTTGAACAATTTTTTCAGTAGCATTTTTATGTAAACGTGTAACCTTCCACTGGGAAGAAACCCAGAATTAAAAATAGGATAAAATAGGATTGTGGAGATGTACATGATATACCAGTTTTGTAATTTAATGAGAACTTTAAATGTATTCCTAAAATATGATTTTTCATAGCTCAAAATTGGCATGTTACCTGATTGTTGAATATGGGAAGTTGTTTGGAGGACTGATGAAAAGATTTTCTATTTGCTTGTTATAGGAATTAGAAAAAGACTCATTCTAGATCAGTAGGTACCATCTTAGTGGCAGGCAACTGAAAGGTAACTCAAATGATACAACTTTTTTCTGTCCATTTATGATAGATTGTGTTGTATGAATGTTTGTTCCTCAAAGAAAGGGGATATTAAATATAACTTGCAGTGCTAGGTTAAATAATACAGCAAGTGAATACATTGTCAGTTCAGAACTGTATGGCCTGCTGAATAATGTACTTTTTAAAAAGTGAAATGTGATGGCAAATAGTTGAACAGTTTGGGGTGTGGGGATGGGAACAAGAAGTTTCATATGCTCTGTAATTACTGAAAGAATTTTTTAAACAAGAAGTTAAAATGAGCTTTCCCATACAGGTGTGCTGTTTTCTGGCTCCTCTAAGAAGATAATTTCTAAATTTTACAGTTTTGAGCTACTTGAGGTACTTTGTAGCACCTGAATTTTTTTCATATCTCTAAATTAGTTAGAGATAGAATCTACAGAGAAACTGTTATTTTTATAAATTTTACAGCACTCTTAAGACAATGTAACACCAAAATTACATTAAATTTAATAAATTTTGCTGAATGAGAACGTGTCTGAACTAACTTGTGTTGAAATTAATAAAATACCTCTTTATGTCAATGCAAGCACTACCAGCTTTGCTTTTGATCACAATCATGACTGATTACAAGAGGCTGTACAGCATAAAGTTCTGTCTGAAGAATCTTTCAGAAAAATCTGTAGACCCTTTTAAGTTGATTTCTGGATAAATATAATTGTAACCATTAAAGAAAACCATCTCATGGCCAGTTCTTACAAAATATCATTGAAACTGATTTGAGGTGATGTTTACTTGAAGATGATTGCCTCCTATAAAGGAACAAAAAAGAAAGGGCAACTCTCTGGGCCTTCTGGTATGAATTTCATTTCTGATTAGTACTTCTGATCAACCTCTGATGGAAATAAGAACTGATGAAGACAAATATGCTGGTTTTCCCTGCAGTCTCGGGAAACCTTCCAGCATTCATCCTGGCAAGGAATATTTCAGATGTCTGATGTAGCTGACAGTATGTGTGCTTGTCCTGATTAAGCTAATTCCTGAGAGAAACAACAGCAATGAATCACTCACTAAATCCTGTCGTGATTTTTGTTAATTGGTTATGTCGCTGTGGCTTTAATCTCACCCTGTGTTGTGTTAGTGAAAGAAGTTAAAGAACTGGCAAAACTTTTGCTAATGTAAAGGTTATTGTATATTCAATAATGTGTTCAGTGTAATTGTGTTTCTGTAAGGACTTCTCTTATATAGACTAGAATGAAACTATTTTAGTGTGAGTGTTACATCAGGAGTATTAAATGAGCTCTACATCCTCAGTCCATTGTATTAACCCTTGAGACTTTTCTCCCCAGGTTTGCATTCATCGGGTTAGATCGTGCAGCAGCATTCGCTTTATAAAATCAAAATATGTGTGCGTGTTTGACAAATCTGCCCTCAAGTTTAGTCATCAACAACGATTATTCAGAACATCTCCTGGTAATCTTTTTCATAATAAAATAATTTCTTTTATTTTGCTGTTTTATGAGTGTTATGTTAGAGGTTTGCATATGGCTGGTGTGTAGACTATTTCTGATGCATTCAGATTTTTCTGTCTGGTAACTTGTATTTAATATTAAACGTGCTGTATTTTCTTATTCTCTGTTTCAAGTTTCATGTGGCCAAATTGTCCAGTTTAAGCTTTCTGACATTGGAGAAGGAATTACAGAGGTGACTGTAAAAGAATGGTAAGCTCTGCTTTCCTGGAAATACACTAAGAAATCAGCAGGTAGTTTAGCAGCTTTAGCTGTATAATCATTGAGTTATTTGAGAATATTTTCTGGGTTACTAGTGAAGTTTTTAAGGTTTCATTTTGCACATTTTAAAACCTTGTACATACTGGGCTTTACGTTTTGTTTGTTTGCAATCTGATGTATTTGTGAGTGGAAAAAGTGGAAGGAATGGGATGCACCTGTATATAGGCTTTTCCTTCAGTGATTAATGTTTTTTAAGTTCAGGAGGCCTGTCTTTTGTTATGTTTACTTAGGCTGAGCTTTAGAAACAAATGACTAGTCTAGAGAATCCACATCATTTTATCCTATACCCCTTCTCTATTGCTTTTAATTGACAGATTTGAACTTCTAAATTGTTGATGAATGGATTAAACAAAATCCAAGTGTCCAGTGAAGGAAGGCAGTGTTGAAAGGCCTTGTTCTTTGTACAAATACCTCTCTTTGCATGGAAGACAGTGTTCCCCACTATCCGTTTCCTTTCTGAAACTGATCGTATATTGACAAGTTGAAACTAAGAACTTCCTTGCATTCAGATGAAGCTGAGCTCATTCTTATTTTTAGATGCTTTATACCTGACAGGAAAACTGCTTTACTAAAGCAAATGTAATAAGTGCATAATGATATTCATAATCGTGTTGTCATTTCACCCAACAAAGTGTTCTGTGGCAGTCAGGCAAAATGCATGTAGCAAACATATTCAGGACATAGAATTTGTCTTCTCACCTGGAATGCACTTCCATGTTGTGGGATGTGTATTACTGAATTTACCAAAGGAATACACAGAACAGGTTTTTACACTGACTGTCTTTCCTCCCAGGTACATAAAGGAAGGTGACAGTGTGTCTCAGTTTGACAGCATCTGTGAGGTACAGAGTGATAAAGCTTCTGTTACTATCACCAGTCGTTATGATGGTGTCATCAGAAAACTCCATTACAGCATAGATGATATTGCTTTTGTTGGAAAACCACTAGTAGACATTGAAATTGATACTTCAAAAGGTATTGTAAGCCTTTTTTTTCCTCATGCATATTTTATGTGTGTTGTTGTGAAACAATCAGAGAAGCTTACTTTTTCCTCCTGAAGATCTACAAAGATTTTTTTCCCTTTTTAAAGTCAAGAAATTAGAGTAGAGAAAGTTGTGATATTTATTAGAGTTTAAAATCTCCTAGACATTTCCTGTGGAATATTTAGCTTAAGCAGCAGCCTTTAGCAAGCTGTGTTCCCACCCACATTAACTCAAAGTAAATCATAAAAACTTCGGCTGTCACAGAATGGTTCAGGTTGGAATTTAACAAATGCTTATAATGTAGTAAAGTTAATTTTTTTCTTTTTGTTTGCAGGTGTTTCCCCAGAAGAAGATGTTGTTGAAACACCTCCTATGTCTCATGAAGAGCACACTCACCAAGAGATAAAAGGTCACAAGACATTAGCAACCCCTGCAGTTCGTCGCCTGGCCATGGAGAACAATGTAGGTTTGCTGAATAAGGTCCTGCTGCCTTTTACCCAGCTTTTATATGGCTGTTTCACTGACTAGAAGAACACTGATCTAGAGGAAACACTTGTTTTCATATACATTTTAAATGAGTGGAAAGTGTTGTAAAAATGAAGAGGATTGTGCTTTCTGATGATTATGGTGGATAGAAAAAGAATTACTGAGCTTAAAATACAGCTAGGAGGCTTTAGGCTGAAGACTGAGAAAACCTTTCTAAAATAAAAATAAGACACTGTCAGAGCAGATTCCTGAAAATCTCTACAGAGAAAGTAGGAGAGAAAAATAAAAAACCCATGTTTTGCTTTTCAGATTTGTATTAGAGCAGAGGGCTTACTAGGTGATGTTTTATATGCTTTTCTAATGCCTTTTTTTTCCCCTATGAATATTCCATTGGTTTTGAAAGCTCATGATGCATTTCTTGGAGAGAATTAAATGACAAATAGCTTTTCTCAAAATAATATTGCATTATTGATCCTGTGAGGTAATTTGGAGGCTAATAGTGTTTATAGTTCCTCCTTGAAGTATGCAGTCAAATACCTAGTGGGACTAGTGGGACTTTTGGATGATTTGAACTATGTTGAATACCTAATAAATTATAGAAAGGAAAAGAAAACTGCAGATACATTGGATCAGAATGGGAATATTTTTTAACCATAGCTCACAATATAAGATATTTTTATGTTGCTGTAAAACTAAAGTATCACTGTTTGTTATGTACTTTTCAGATTAAATTGAGTGAAATTGTTGGGACAGGGAAGGATAACAGAATCCTTAAAGAAGATATACTCAACTACTTGGCCAAACAGACAGGAGCTATTTTGCCTCCATCACCAAAGGCTGAAATTGTGCCACCTCTGCAGAAAACAGAGGCCGTGCCAGCTGCTCCAAAGGACAAAGCACGCAGGATCCCTGTACCTGCTTCCAGACCCATTGTGTTTTCAGGAAAAGATAAAACTGAACCTGTAACAGGTAAAGCATCAAATATAAAGTCTTGAGACCATGGTCACAGTAGACTACCAGTAACTGTTGCTCTGTGAGTAGCTGATTCCTTTTGATGGGAGTGTGTTCCATGTTACTGTTATGCAAGTGAGCATTTAGGAAAACATTCTCTGTAAGAAGCACCTCTGCTGAAATTATTTTATGAAATACTTGTTCATGTTTTGGTTGGATGGAGTTGGGCTGCAAATGGCACTTGCTCATTCTTCAAGTGTATGTTGAAACAGGTAGGAATTTTAAACATGGATTTGTCATGGTGGGAATTAGTGGCAAAGTGTAGTGAATTTAAAGGTTTATCAGTGTTTAATAATAGCATAGTGCACTATTATGTGAGTAGCATTCACACTTGTTCTGGAGAACAGTGCCATGAAAGACACTAAGGTTAAAAGGGGAAGATTAAGGTTTTTTGCTTGCCTTTCAAGCAATGTTTATTTGGAAAGGCTGGAAAGGGTAATGCAGATTATAATATTATGATTTCAAATTCATACACACATAGGAGACAGATGCAGTAATATAATCTGAAGTATTACAGTCATCAAAATTGAGTTCTATGGACTCAATAATTCAGTAAGTGCTCTTTACCCTGTTCTTTTTTGGTTATGGTTTGACTTTGGTTTTGTTTTTGTAAGTGGTGTAACTTGGTTAATGGAAACAGATGAAATTTCACCATAACTTCCCAGAAGCTCATTTTGATGGTTTAAGGAGACAGTGAATATTTTACAGGTTTTCAGAAGGCCATGGTAAAGACTATGAGTGCAGCCCTGAAGATCCCCCACTTTGGTTATTCTGATGAGATTGATTTGACTCAACTTGTTCAGCTGCGAGAAGAGCTGAAACCTCTAGCTGAAATCCGGGGAGTTAAGCTTTCCTTCATGCCTTTCTTCATAAAGGTGAGGCATGCAGCAGAGCCCTGTATGGAGACAGGTTTTGCCAAAATCTGTTCAATGATTGTTCTAAGTTTGGAGCACCACTCTATTATCTGGATAGTTATGGCAGATCACAGGAAAACTTTCAACTGGTGCTTTGTTTATGGAGCCATTAATCAATTGACAGTTGGAATTGCAGCTAGAGTTATGTAATATCACTGAAAATTTTTGAAATATTAATGGGAAAGTATAGAGTACCTTCAGCATCATTTAGTATGGAGGTAAGCATCACCAGGTGTTTGAATCACACAAAACAAGTTTTTGAAATTGTCAGTGTTTTTGAGCTCCTTTGAAATGAACCTCATATGAAATGCATCATTGTTGTTGATGATGTTATTATTATAATCTTTATATTGTTAATGAATCCCTTAGGTCACTGGCTGTTGTCCCTTCTGTTGTTCAGAAGAGCAGACAGTTGCACTCATGTGCAGTGAATGTACAGCTTAGTCTGAAACTTTTGCTAATGCTGTTGCACTCAGAGTGCTGCCCAAACACTCATTCCATATTCTGATTAATCTAAGTTTTCTCCTACTATTACTTCTTTTCCATGGAGCTCTCTGCTTATAAAATATAAAAATTAATTTTGTTTTCTTTTGTTATATTTAACAGGCAGCCTCTCTGGGATTGCTGCAGTATCCCATTCTTAATGCTTCTTTGGATGAGAGCTGTCAAAATGTCACATATAAGGTTTGTAAACTATGGATAAATGTTGTGAGCAGAAAGTGTAAAGTAATGTCTAACAAGGGCTTTTCAGAATGTCTGAACTAATTATAACAACCCAAATTATGGTGTGGTGCAGGAAAATAACTTGTGTGTCCAGATTCTGAGATACAGATTTGATTTATTGTTGGTCTCATTCAATAGCTTGTTAGATAAGAGTCACTTTCTTATTCAGATTTACTTCAAAAATACATATTAATATATTAATTTCCTATTTTTCACCTGAATATGGGCCAAGCTTTTAAAATGAGAACCTTTCAAATCTAATACAATAATTTTTAAGTAATGGCACGGTGGTTCAACTGTTCCAACACTCAACCTTATATGTTAAAGTACAGTCTTGATAAAAGTTATATAGTTTTTATACAAGCTGCTGGATTGATTCTTCTGGGCAACAAGTATCTATTGTCTTAAGTGATGTGTACCTGCTCCTTGCAGTATGAACTTCTGTTGTGCTGTTTTTATAAATATCTCTCAGAATCCCTATATTCCTTCCAAAAGATGAAAAGCCAGTGATCTCAGTGATGTGAGTGTTAGCTAAGGTCATCTGTAATGGAAATGGAACATGGAAGTCTCCCTCTGTTGCAGAGAAACTGCATAGCTCATGATTGAAAAGTTTGTGGTGTTTTAGGATGACTATGCACACTCCAAATTTTTTTTTTTTTTTTTTTTTTTAATGGTAGTGTTCTCTTTAAAATCTGCTATTTATGTTTTGTTACACATATGATCATCCCAAAGTGCAGTGTTTTCAGTATGAAGCTGATTCCAGGACTTTGTATTCTCTGAAGGTGAAATTATCAACATCAATTTACAGTTTGCAGATGTGAGGCTAATTTAAAAAAAAATTACGTCCTTTTCTCCCCTCAAAGTTGCATGCAGGAGTTGCTTTCTAAATACAGCGCTTTCCAGTTTAAGATAAATAAGGAAAATGTGATTGAAGTGGCTTTTTACATAAAATCCATTTTATGTTGACAGCTTATATTAATGTCTGGTTAATGACACTTGCTGCAGGCTTCACACAACATCGGAGTTGCAATGGACACAGAGCAAGGTTTAATTGTCCCAAATGTGAAAAATGTTCAAGTCTGCAGTGTGTTTGACATTGCTGTGGAATTAAATCGCCTCCAGTCCTTGGGCTCTGCAGGCCAGCTGGGAACAAGTGACCTTACTGGGGGAACATTCACCCTTTCAAATATTGGCACAGTAAGTACAGGGAAAATGAGAGCTGCTTCTGAAATGTGCTTCTGAAATGCCAGCTTTACTGAAGTTTAATATGCAGAGAACAAAATCTGTAGCAATTAATTCAAGAGGCAATCTGCTTTAAAAAAGTTGTTAAATAATATCCCCACCTTTTTCTTTTCTAGATTGGTGGCACTTATGCCAAACCAGTGATACTACCTCCTGAAGTAGCTATTGGAGCACTTGGAAAGATACAGGTATATTACCTTTATCACAATGATGAGTGTGTTAGCTAAGGTCATCTGTAATGAAAATGGAACATGGAGTCTGCCTTTGTGCAAAGAAAATCCATAGCTCATGACTGAAAAGTTTGTGGTGTTTTTAGATGACTATGCACACACCAAATGTTTAATTAGAAGTCTCCTTCACCAAAAGTTCATATTTATTTTTCAGAATCCTGTTATACTTCACTCACATCTATGTTTACCCTTCTGGTTACTAAGAAACAATGTAAATACAGTTTTACAAGTTTTACAACATGGCAATAGCAATTTTGCTATCAGCAGGGAGAAAACTTGAGAAGTGTTCTGAAAATGAAGTTTAATTTCATGAGCCAGGTAGCTGAATCCATACAGAATTTTGAATGTGAAGGCAGTTTTATATTTTCTGAATCTCAAGCTTTAATTCTTTAATATAGACATTTGAGCTCAATGCTGGAAATAAATTAATATTAACTGAAATTACTTCTATGCCCCCCTCTGAGCATTTTTTAAGAGGTGCTTTAAGCAAACTGCCACTTTGAGAACTAACAGTACAATAAACTATTAAGAAAGAAACTTTTGAGTCAAGAAAGGCTTTTACTGCTTCAGAATTCCCATGATGGTGGAAACAAGCTAATGACTGTTTATTATGCAGGCTTGCAGTATATTCTAATCCTCAGCACAAACAGTAATAGAAGGTCTTGGTTTTTAGCATGGTGCTACTGCTGTCTGTCTAATTCAGCAAAATGTTTTAATTTAGATCAACAAATTAGCAAGAACAAAAAATACAGATTTGCTAATGAAAGCATTTAATTTAGCAATTGTGGTTTTGTCCTTCCACTGATTTTTAGGTTCTTCCTCGGTTTAATGGCAAAGGTGAAGTATTCAAAGCACAAATAATGAATGTGAGTTGGTCAGCTGATCATCGCATCATTGATGGAGCTACCATGGCCCGGTTTTCTAACTTGTGGAAATCTTACTTGGAGAACCCTGCTTCAATGCTGCTGGACCTTAAATAAAGGAAACCATGGCTAGAATATGCCTTTAAACTCTGTGGATTAGACTAAATAGTTACAAAAGCTGTCTCTGCTAACTTGTGCCCTTCGCTACGTGCATTATATAATAATGTTATGTGGTTGAAAGTTCTCAAGAGCTGATATCAGTCTCAATTAGTTGTTACTTCTTTCATTTAGTGTTGCTGTAATTTCTTCTACAGCAGGCTGCCAAACTGAATAGGTCACAGCTTTTGAATATGGTGGTGGAATGTCTTTATTTTGCCTTTTATAATAAGAATGATTGTCAGGCTGGTGTGACTGAGTGCCACTGCTCTACACCTGCAGTATTTATAATCTGAAGGGAAATTTTGGAGGGGAATACTCATAGTTCTTCCATTTTGGACACATAAATTTATTTTAACAAATAATACCTGAATTCCTAAAAGGGATTATGCAAAGATCATATCCAAATAAAATGCCTTTAATGCTTCTGCTGTAAGATGTCTAGAGAGCTTTTTGTTTTTTAACTGAAAAAACCTCTTAAGTCTTTTTCTAGTCCACTTTTTCTGGCAATTACTTGCACAGGTACTCTTTGTCAAACTATATATGAAGAGACCATATTTATTCAAATGCTTATTGACAGCACTGATTGATAACTGTCAAGGCCTTAATACTCTCTAGAATATCCTGTATTTTTAAAGGCTGAAAGTAGTTTCAGCCCTTCATGCTTTCCAGTTATTTTTGATCCTTATAGAAAGTATCTGTCCATTAAAACCAAATGAGGAAGAAAGAAAACAAAATAAAAAAAGAAGGATCTTGTTTTATTTTTCTGTCATGAGTTGACAGTCAGTTGATCATGATCTAAAAGCTTGCATTCTGTTACTGATATTCAGATACTAGAATCTGATTGATTAATCAGATTCAACAAAGAATTAATATTAGTACTTTGAAATAAGGACTTCTTAAATTCAGATACAAGGCACATAATGAATAGGTTCAAGTTAATGCCTTTAGAACAGAAAACTTAGGCAGTTTTAGGGTAAACAGATCATGAGGATTGCACTGCTGATTTAAGGGGAGATTTTAAGGAAACTGTTGGATATAAATACCTACTAAACACAGAAGATTCAGGCAGACACAAGAAAAGACAGTTACATAGCCTTAAAAATGAATTTGTAACGCACAAAATGGACATTTTCTCCTTTTTGTAGATATATCAAAAACAGGAGCATTCTTCAAAATTGTAGACCAAAGTTGTCTATTGCATTTAGCTGTGAAGATGTGAGACAGGCTACCAGAGGTAGAATCCCTGCTATCCATGATGCTGAGACTGAATAAGAGGAAAGCTGGTAATGTACAAAGGGGAGTGTGGCGCATCCATGTAAGGTGCTATTAATATTTCTATTGTGGTATAAGGGTCTTTTATATAAAGGTCATTTCTTGCAAAGTTTGACTAATATATCATGCTTATCACATATTTCATTTTTATCAGATTTATTTATTCCTAATAAAAAACATAAAGCCAAAAAGTATTGGTTTTATTTGTGAATTTTATGCAGGCAATCCTGTACGGGTGACTCAAACTCTTTCTCCTTGCCCTAAAGAACATACTGTACTCAAGGCTACCAAAAGAACACAGCCTAATGTCTACTTTCCTGCAAGTATATTGTTGTGGTAAGGGCTTAGTCTAAAGGCTTAGGATATTTTTTAATCTGATGACAATTGAGAAAATAAATTGAGGAAATAGAAGTTTATGAAAGAAAGCAATAAAATTACTTTGAAATACTTAATTCAGAATAATTTTACTTGCACAAGGAGAAGATTGAAAGCTAAAGTACTAAGTGACTTTTTAAGTAGGTATTGGTATTCATGTATTTAGTGCGGACTGGAGAGGGTTGGGGGGTTTTTTTGTTATAAAGTTCTGTGTGGTAGAGTTATGGCCACATTAATGATTCGTTTAAAGTTTCATCTTCACATTTTATACTCCAGTGCAATGGTTAGAACTATCCAGTTTTATGGCTTCTGCCTCAAATAGTGACCTGTGATTATTGTCTCTCCCCATTTGATTGAAGAAAAAGATTCTGACAGACTTGTTCTCCTTTTATCTTCTCCAAGGGCTATTTGAAGAAATAGAATGTTAAATATGTTTCATGATTGGAACCATGAAAAGGGGTGAGTAATAACCCCTCTGCACATCCTGGTAAAGGTTACTTTCCTCTCTGGACTTTGATAATTTGCTGCAAAACTCTTCAGCAAGAGAATTCTTCAGCATGGGCAAAAGCAATGAGTAAAATAGTGATGTAATACCTTTTCTAGTCTGTTTAGTGAGTGTTGCTGTTTAATAGCACTCTGAAGCTCAGTTACCTTGCAGAGAAACATTACTAAAGAAAGCAGTAATTTTTAATTCAATACTGGCCTTTTTTATTTCTAATTGTCATTTTTAGTTCAAAACAAACTTATTGTGTAGGATAACAAGTATTCCTTTGTTCTTCTTGTTCACAATTTCTGTTAGTGGGAGTCCAGTTTAGGGGAGCCCAGTCACACTCAGCAAACTGGGAAGACTTTAACAGGGGTAAATGCTTGGGGGGGTTGCAAAAGTGCCTCATGTGATGCCTTCTATTCTCAGCATAGGTTAAAATTAGAACTAGACTGACATTGCATTGGAGTCTGAGTGAGAGTTTTAAATGGCTTTGGTAAAGCAGACAAGTTTCATAATTTATCTCTGCTCTTGTCCAGGAAGCAATGAGTCACAGAAAATCCTTGAAAACACCAAATAATTGAGGTAAGTTGTTGTTAAACTCTTTCTGGTGCTTGGAGGTGAAGCTGCTGGGAGATCTGAGTACTTGGGAGTGAATTTGCAGTTGTTTTACAACCATGCTTGGGAATTCACTTCTGAATTGTTGGCTGTGATGGCATGATTATTATGGTTTTTGTTTTCCTGATGAATAACAAGATCTAAGAACAAGACCTTTCTGATGGAATCCTGTTATATAATGAAATGATCCTGAAAATAGTCATATACTTAGGTCCTTTGATATTTCATGGTTCTAAGGCAGTACTTGTTGAATAATATACAAAAGAGAGTTGCCCAGAGTAAGCTTTACTAGAAATAAATGTTGGTTTGACTGTGTATAGTATGATACTGGGTTTGGTAGTACAACTATTAACAAATGTCTCTTTTCTGCACAATTTATATAAAAAGATTTCTAGTTTTCTACCTAAAAGGGCTTGTAGTTCAAAAATTGTCTCTAAACAACAAGAAATTATAGATTAGTTAATCGCTTGATCTCAATAGAAATTTAATCTTCAAAAAATCAGGCAGTTTGTATTTTAACCACTGCCTGGAGCAAAAACCCTCATGTAATACTGTTGCATATTGGGATGGGGATTGGGGAGGGTAGTTACTCTGATGACCACTGAAAGAGAAGCTAATCCTTCAAACTAATAAATGTGATCACATTTATGTGGGGGAGGGAAGAAGTATACAGTCCTCTTCTTTACAGGAAAAAATCCAGTCCCTCTGTAGGAACTCAAAGGCCAGACTGTACTGTGCCACGCTGGGGTTGCCATTTTGTCACTTGTCAAATTCTGTCATTTTTCCTTAACAAACAGAGAACACGTAACAATCATAAATATTAATGCATTAGACCAGATTCTTCTTTATTCAAGCTTTAGAATTTGATTTTGTGCTGTCTTTACAACAGGAGGCAATCCTGATGTTTTACATTTTATTTGCCTGCACATTTTCACTTGATTTCAGTATAAGCAGACTGTACAAATAAGTATGTTAGCAAAAGATATAGTAAACATAAAATAGAATGGTTGACAGTTTGAACACAAAAATGGTCACTAAGCAATAGTGGCTTATCCAGGCCACACAAAATTATAACAGAAAAAACATGAAAGAAAAGATTGGTTCTAAAAGACAGACCTGCTGCAATTATTGTAGGAAAATATATGTATGAAATGACATGAAATTCCTCTTTTGTTGTTACCTACCTGCTTGTTTGGAAGAAAGTGATCCTTACCTTTTTTTTTTCAGTTTGAAGCATATATAGGATGTTTTTCTCATTTGCCACTACAAATATCAGTAAAAAGAAAGGGAGCATTCAGATCATCAGTGTTCAAAGTACACTGCTGCTGGCATGAAGTTTAGCCCTGCCAGCTTATCTGAATAGCAGTATCTTGCCTCCAGTAATGGAAATAAGAATGATTTTTAGAGGGATGCACTGATTAAGATGAGTGAGTATCCTATTTTGCTGCTCTTCAGGACAATATGTATTAATTATCTCCCTAAAGGATAGATAACTTCAGAATTTTGGACTGAATTTAATTTTAAATGTGAATTCTGATACTCAGTAGGGATACAAAACTAACTATAAAATACATTGTAATGAGTTAAGCTATGAAGAAAATGAATACACATAAAATATACAATTAATTTCCAGGAACAATTCAGTTTTTGTAAAGTGCAAAACTCTTTTAGTGACAAGTATTTATATCAGGTATATTGTGACAGGTAGGTGCCAGAATGCAGCTATCAGAATTGAACTGCCTTAGATTGCAGGTAACAGCCTCATTTCTTCCTGGGATAGGAATGAATGCTCAAATCTGCATTAATAGTTATGGTCAATACTTAGCCCACCATTGGCAGGAACTGAGAGAAGCAGTTGTTCATTGAATAAGAATGTAGAAACTGCAAAAACGCCATTTCTTATTATAATAAAATTTAACTAGGTGCAATTATCTATTTTTATAAAGAGAAAGCAGTCGATAAAATCCTGTCAGTTCTTTACTTTAACTAATTTGATAATATAATGGAGTATTGCAGTATTTTAGTTTTCACATCACTGTCCCCATCTGGTAACCCATACCTGAAGTGGTGCATTGAGCCTGAAATTCAGTCAGCTGCCTGCAAACAAATCATGTAAAGGATCATGGCTGAAACTGCAGTTTGCCTGGGAACATTCACTGCTGTGAAGACACTCTGGGAAGTGAGAATACACAAGATAAATGAAGAATTACAGAAAGAAAAGGAATTCAGGCAGAGGTCTGCAGGAAGGTAGGTAAATTGTAGCTCTTTAAGTATGTGAAAAGCTAGACCATATGTTACATTTCAGAAGACTGTAATTGGTTTCTTCAAACTCATGCAGACTGTAATTCTTTAGTTGTTACTCCAGCAGGATTCCCAGTGATTAGAATTTATCTAATGTCCATGATAAAAATGTTAGTACCTAGACTAAATCCCCTGAACTCAGGTAATCCTCTGTCCTGTAAATATTCTAACCCGTGAAGATTTGTTATGCTTTCTTCTCCACTGAGGTATTAACAGGGTTGCTTGGTCTTCTGTCTGGCCAGCAATTTTATGAAATTTTAAGAAATTTAGGATTCTATTTTTGGTACTCCTAATTTATTAGATGTATTTGAAATGAAACAACAAATTCAAAAGTTACTCATGGAGAATAAAAACAGAAAGAAAGAGAATTACCTTGTCATAATTCTTGTTTAGGTCCCCTTTGGAAATCAAGCTAAAAGAAGCTGATTGACCTATTTTCTTGCACTTAGATGTAGTGGAATGGAAGGCTTTCGTTTTGCTTCAAAATGTGCTTTGGAACTTAATTCCACAAGATGTTATATTCTGGGGCCCTGCTGTAACATGTTGAAGGTGAATTATGTCCTCCTTCTGAATATAAATTTGAAGAACTGTAAAATAGAATTCCTATAAATTAGTACAGCTGAACATTAAGGGCTTTTCTTCTCTCCAACTCACAGTATATTAACATCCAGATGTAATTAATGTTATTTGACAATAAGGCAATTGTCTCTTTTTCCAGAAAATAGATAGGATAGTAATTATTGGCTTTATTCATTGTGGCACCACTGGCAGATCTTCTTTCCCTTGTAGGCTACTGCTTGTCTGGGAGGAGAGAGCTGCTTTAGCAAAGCTCAAAGAAAAAGTTATTAATGAAGGTGGAAGAGCAATTTTAAGGATAGAGGAAGAAGAATGGAAGGTAGTGTTGATAGGAATAAATGCTGCTTGTATTGAATGACTGATGCATTAGAAAACTACTATTTAGAACTTCACACTTACAGTGGTACTATACTTGTTCTATTATCTACTCACTGTGCTTTGCTAACAGAGAATTGGGGCACACTGTTGTGAGTGTAAAAGCAAGCTGGGTGGTTTTTAGTCCTGAATATTAAGCATTACTCTGCAAAAACAAAGCCCAGAAGGCTTTTCTGCATTAGAAATTACTTACACTGCAAAGTATGATTTTCATTATGTAAATTCTCATTTAACATTCACACACCAGAACTACTGAAATGTATCAAGGTGAAAAGCCCCTGTGTTTGGGTGCATGAAGGTTTTTCTTATTGTTTGTTGTCTAAGAGTGAAATGAGCCAGTAGATTCCCAGCACACTATTATTGTTGTTTCTCATGCACAGGGGTAATCTGCTGTTAAGGCTGGCAGAGTGAAGGCCAGCAGTGCTCTGAGCCATGCAGAAATGCACAGACTAGCTCCTACAAAGTGATGAGTATTAGTTTGTGTTCAGGCCACTGAGAACATGACAACCAGACCCAGCCACACTCCAGTGGTCTGCAGGCCAGTGGGCTTTGCTCAGAACTCTTTGCATATAGACACTGTAGTTTTTTTATCCCTCAGCTCTTCTGCTCTCAGCTGCTCACTGTTTTTATTGACAGAATAGGAAATAGAATTTAGATCTCCCTTTATGTGCAAGTATCTATATAGAGCAGTTTCAACTTCAGTTATACTGCTTTTTTAAAAAGAGAAAGAAACCAAAACAAGCCTGAAACTTCTCAATGACAGTAGTGCAGGTATCTAAATCCTGGGAGCCAAAAGGAGGCAGGTTAAATCTGTGATCACAATGACAACCCACACTGGTGTTCACTTCAGGATCATGGAATCATAGAATATGCTGAGTTCATTGAGTTGAACTCCTAGCTTTGCACAGTACCATCTCCAAGAGTCACACCGTGTGCCTGAGGGCATTGTCCAAACACTCCTTGAACTCTGTCAGGCTGGTGCTGTGACCATTTCCCTGGGGAGCCTGTTCCTATTCCTAATATATTGATGTAAACCTTTATAAAATGTAGACCTTTCCTAATATGTATGATATTAAAATCGTATCAGTTATGCTTGCTATTTCTAGTGTATTTTAGAAAACAGTTATCAGGATTCATTTTGTAACCTACATATTACAGTACAGCTTAAGAAAAAGGACAGACTGTTAATGATTCAAATAAAACTCCTGTCTCAGCCTGTATTCTAAGCTGAATTTCTTCTGGTTTGTATTTCTTGTTGTAGACATTACCTTCATGTTTATTGAAACTAATCCATCTCCAGGAATGGCAGCTTCACAGAACTAGTTTGCAGAAAATTCCTCAGTTTATTGGAAGATTTCACAGCCTTGTTGTTCTGGATCTATCCCGGAACTCAATTGAAAGTGTACCTAAAGAAATTGGTGAGCTGTGCTTTCTTTTATTTGAAGCTGCTTTTCTAAGAAAATTGGTCTTGCACAAATGTACCATTTTTGTGCCCTTTGTCTATCTAATAATCCTATTGGGTAGTAAGAAAACAGATGATTTAATTCTGACAGTGAGATAGAGCTCTCCAAACCATAGATTCCCTATAAACTAAAAATGGGGCTGGATGGAAGAGACATCTCTATGAAAGCTCCCCTTGAGAAAAAAAGGACCTGTTTGCCTTGCAGGGACTAGACATCAGAATGCAGCTAGCAAAGTGATACTGAAAAACAGGCTTCATGTTCTCAGTCCACAGCATGAGTAGCCTAGTCAGAATTTTTTGGATTTGGGTTTTTCTTTGAAGCACTCAGAATTTTTTGGATTTGGGTTTTTCTTTGAAGCACTCAACTAGAGTGCAGTCCTGTACTGAAGAATCCTAAAGTGCTATTATCTGCAATTCAGTGATTTTTTGTTTTGTTTTGTGAGAACACAGAGCATTTATGTAACAGTAAAAGGAAACAAGTAATATTGTGCCTCAAATAGAATAAACATGAACATTTCTCATTTGTGCTCTCTGCAGGCCAGCTGACCAGCCTCCAAGAGCTGCTGCTCAGTTACAACAGAATAAAATCTGTTCCTAAGGAAATAAGTAACTGCATCAGTCTGGAAAGATTGGAACTGGCTGTCAACAGAAGTATCTGTGATCTTCCTCCTCAGGTTTTGACAGACTGTTTACTTTTATTTAATGCATATTTTGAATTTATCCAAAGCCAATTATTGTTACACGTTGCATGTTTTCAGATTAGCTGTGATTTCACAGTATTTCACAGAAACACTGATGTGAACAACCTTTCTATGACTGGGCAAACTGAAGCTGCATGAGAAGCACATACATACACACCTGAGTACCTGAAGGAGCCAGTCTTGATTGTAGCCAGATAAATGACTTGGCAGTGCATAGAGGGCAGTGACACACTCCATATCAATTTGTTTAGGCTGGGTATTGTCACTGATTTACCCCACTAAGAATCTGATGCCTTAGCACAGAGAAGTTCCCTTTTATGATGGAGAGTACAAATTCATACCATATGCCAGGACACAGCTGTAAACATCTTTACCAGAACAGCTAGATCTGAAAAGGGGTTGTGTGGTTGATACATCTGCCTCTGCTGAGGTGAACAATTGTTGTTATCAAATGCTGAAAACAATTATGAGAGAATGAAAACAACTACTCACCTACTACTTAATTTGAACAGACCGAAATGTGAGAGACCTGCATCTATAACTATTAGTCTCTTGGATAGAGATGACAAGTATGTAGCCATATTTACTTGTTTTAATTTATTGGCAATAGTTGACAGCAATCAGTGCCTTGCAAAATTGAGTGAGTCCAAACAGCAATAGCCAACATTGAATCTTCAAATGGAAATACACATTATTAACCAAAATGCAGGATTTCCATGCAGAAAATCCATGTGGATAGAGGTTGCAGGGTGTAATATAGAAAATCCATAGTTCTCTCCTATGGAGGCTGTGGGGATGTGCACACCTGGAAGCTTTGGTTATGTACACTGGAGTGGCATTCAGTGTTGGGACAACTGCACCAGGTGTGCTATAAAACATCTTTTCATCACTTGAACAGACAAAAGCACCTGAAGGCATGAATCACCAAGGGACTTAGGTGCTGTGATACTATGGTGCATTTTTAGAATGTCTTGCCAGGGCAGTAGACTTCACACCATGGAAGGTGTCCTGGTTCACTCCAAAATACAGTCCATGCAATTTGATACATAAAAATCTAAATATTTGGTTAACGAAAAATGGCATATTGCATGGAGTATGAAATACTAAGGACAGTGCTGTCTTTAAAATTCTTTTTCTTGAGGCTTGGGGCATATCTGCATTGTAGTGAGCAGTTAGGGCACTTGCTGCTGGTTAGGAGGTAAAGTTCTGCTGCCTTATCAGTTCCCAACCTATCTATCCTGCAGGCAAAACTGTCATTGTTAGGTGCTATCAGCTATTGGAACTCAAAACTGTTCTGTGTTGCTGGTTCCAAAATGTGTTGTAATGTTTCTCAGCATTATTAGATTACTGCTGTACTGCTGCAACAGCTACACAATTAAATCTTCCCTTCTTTTCAGCTCAGTGACTTAAAGAAGCTGTCACACATAGATCTGTGCATGAATCAGTTTACTGCCATCCCTTCAGCTCTCCTCAACATGCCAAATCTAGAATGGTTAGATATGGGGGGAAACAAACTCCAGGAGCTTCCTGATGCAATTGACAGGTAAATAATGCTCAAAGCTCATCCTAGTGCAATCCCATTACATTGAAATTCTAATTAATAAATACTACTTCAAAAGATAATTGTTATGTTAACCTCACTCCAGAGTTAAGATTTTATCAGCCCTGATGTGATGTTCTGGATAAGCTGGAATAATCCATTTGATTAACAATAAATTCAATATCAAGTATAAGGTTAACTATTTATTATCAATGACATTTTTCAACAGAGAGTAGGTGATTATCTTGGATATGGGCTTTCCTTTGAGACTTGTTGCATTATGAGTCCTTTATGTGGCTGAAAAATTATTTTATAGTAATGACTGATAAGACTGATTAATTTCCTAAATCTTGATTTATCACACAAATACCTCTTTTTCAGAATGGAAAACCTCCACACTTTATGGCTCCAAAGGAATGAAATAAACTCTTTGCCAGAAACCATTGGTAATATGAAAAATCTCAGTACTCTTGTTCTTAGCAACAACAAACTTAAGAATATTCCAGTTTGTATGAAGGACATGACAAATCTGAGGTAAGAAAAAGCACCAGAAATATAAATGAAAATACTGGAAAGTATTTTTTAAAGCCTCCCTTGAGCTGTGTATCATAGACTGATAGCAAGGAAGAGGAAAAGGCATTACCACAGTTGTACAGGTGGACACAATAAATCAACATAATGACACAGATTCACAATTAAGGATCTGGTCATGCAAGCTTTGTGTAGTGAAACTTAGCTAAAGAAGTAAATTATGATAGCTACAGTCTCACATGGAAAAGTAGACTATAATACATTTTCTCATTTCATAGCCCTCCCCCTGTATCTGCCCTTTTATATCACTCTCTAAAGGCAAGAGCTTGCAGGCATAAAGATGACAAAAAGTACAACTTTGCCATTGAGAAATCAAGCATTCAGAATTAAACAGAAATTATTAGGTTTAAGGACATGGATGAAACTCTCATGTACTTGATATGTAAAATAAAAAATGTAACTTCTTAATTGGTAGAATTTGAACTACTCCTTAGTATAGTGTGACAGAAACTTTCCTGTTAGCATTTTCATCTGGATTACTGCATGTTGGCCATTTCAGAGAAGGATGCTGCCTAAACCACGCCTAACCCAAAAAGACAATTCCTGTTCTCAGCTCTTTTAAGCATCTCATTAACTAAATACATACAAGCATAGGCCCAAGGATGGCCCAGGAATAGACACAGGACTGGCACCTGCCTAGCAAAGCTGGGAGGAGCCACTTGCACTGTTCTCATCCACTCACCTGTTTGTGAAAGCTCAATACATCTGACAGTGGGGTCAGAAACTGAAGACAAAATGCTTGAGGACCACAATGCTTTTTCCCACCCCAATCAGTTACTGTTATAAAGCTTCTTAGCTGACTTTTTCTTTATGCTGCTGATAGAGTGGTGACTTTAGTATAACAGGAATTTAATTTCCTTTTGCTTAAAATAGTATTTGAGAAATCTTAATTCTGTTTCAAAAGAATTATTTTCTCTGAACAAAACTTACTGCAAGAGTAACCTTTTCTGGTGAATTCCTAGATTTGTCAACTTCAGAGACAACCCACTGGAGCTAGAGGTAACACTCCCTCCGTGTGAGAACACAGATGAGGAGGAGCAACAAGAAATGTTTGGCATTGACTTCATGCACGTGTATATCCAGGAGTCACTCAAGAAAACAGGCATGGCTTTTTTATCAATTCTCATCTCTCCACAGTGTAGTGAGGAAGAGAGGGATAAACTGGATAAATAAAATCAAGGATATGTATAGAAATAAAACATGGATAACCTTCTTAATAATTAAGTAATGTTTTCCAAAAATCTGTAAACAGGCTTTTGCTGAGGGCCAGGGGCACTTTGTACAGGAGTTGGCACAGTAAGGTCTCCCTACAAACAGCCCAGATTCTGGTAGGAACATACTGGAACCATGGAGCACTGTAATAAATGTGCCTGAGTTACCCACACCATGGGTAACTAGAAGCTGATGTCTGTTTTTTGTATTTGCAATATAATGTATTTACATAGTGAAGGTCTTCTAGCATCCTTTAATTCATGAAGCTCAACTTTTCCTATTTTTGGATGTTATCCAGAGGGTATTTCCAGAGGAAGATGAAGGGACAAAAGCTATGTTCCCAACATACATCTTTTAGCAATGAACTATCACACCAGATAAATAGATGTTTCTCACAACTTGCTTTCCCTGACATAAAATAGTCACTTAAACAAAATACCCTGTAAGAAATTAATTTTCTAAAACATGTCAAAAATTTGCTGTTCATTGTCTCCAGAATAACAGTTTTAATGTTGCAGTAAGAGACCCAAATAAGCACTTTTGAACAGATGTTCAGTTGGCAGCTGTTACTTGCAGAGAACACTTCACTGCAGATATAAAATGTTCTCTCTGATCTTCATTCTGTGTTTTATGAAGGCTTAAAAAAATGAATGGCATGCTCTTGATTTAGAACAGTAAGCCAGCTTCTTATCAATATTTCATGAATGAATAATAATCAAATTAGCAAAAATATACCAAGATGACACCTTAGACATAAGTTTTCTTTCTGAACAGATTCCCTAGCAGCACAGGCTGATGAAAGTACTTAGGCCTACTTAAATATTTTAAGAGGAAATAAAAGCTATTCTGAACTTCAAAGTGAAAATAAAGTGTGTCAATTTCTCTTATTTTAACTTATTGTTTTTCAGGAAATGTGGAGAGTTGTACTTCTGATTCTCCTCCTGTCATGAATCCTAATGAATAAAGAATGTAACTGTGAATGAAGAAAATATCAAGTCCACTTCTTCACAGCAAAGAGGCTACAACAGGTTTCAAATTTTCTTAGGGATTTTATTTTTCCACTGATGAGAAATGGTTTGCATATTTGTAATTCCCAGTCAAACTGGAAAATGTAAGACCTTTTCTTGGGTACAAGAAAGATTATAAAAGGGATGGGGTTTTTTTGTAAGAAATTAATTAGCTTTTTTAAAAAAAAACTCGAGTTTCATAGGGTTTGGTTTTTTTTTCCCCCTACCAATTCCAAAGCTATCTCCTATTATATGGTTGGCTCTGGTATCAAAGAAGGATTTGGGACAGCTGTCAACAGGACATTCTCCAAGGACACAGCAGGCTCTGTATAATACTGCAGTACAGCCTTGTATCCTTGCTGTTGTAAATACTCGATCCGTCCGTGATCAATCAGCCGCTTGCAGAGGCAACCGATCTCCTTTCGTTCCTCAACACTCAGTATCCTAGTCCCAGAGGAAGGAAGGAAGGAATGAACAGCAGTCAGAAAATAGTTCTGGTAATTAACATTAGTAGTTAAGCTTAGGAAAACTACCAAAATCATTGTAAGTTCATTTCAGCCAGGCAAGCATGACTGCTGAAATATTTTGAAATGTACGTCCATGAAAATTGTATTTTTAAAGTAAAATATTTCTATAAATTTAGTAATTAAATGTTTCTGCAAAATGAATCCTTTGAAGGACCCAAAACAATGTGCCACTATACACAGCTTTTCTGCTGGAGTCCATTTGCTAGGAAAAAAAATGTACCTACCCTTGTAAAGTATCAGAACCACTCTCTGTCCTGCTGAGCGTTTGCTCATGTTCTTCTGTGTCATTCGTTTGATCTTCACTTGTAGAAGCTTTGCTTGTGGTTTCTTGCATGCCACAAGTGGCCCAACTACTCATTCTCTGAAAATAATGGAATTCTACTGGTCCCAGTCCTACTGATTTAAAGAAATCTCTGCCTACATAATGTGTCCAGTCACACTTGTGATGGCAACACAGAGCAATAACAATTCCAGCTACAGGCTTATGCTCTTCCGTGGTGCTTTCATTACCATCAGGTTTGTGAGGAGCCACCTCTGTCTGAGCAGCCCTGCAACGTTTTGGTGCAGGCTCTTCATCTTCTCCATCACAGCAAGTGGTGTAACTTTCAACCAAGCATCTCAAAGCAAGATCTGGGAATGAACAAATACACCCCCCCGACATAAAATATCCATAAACACCATGACATTATTTATACAGGCTGTATCATGGTTGGGAATGTGCTTTCCACAAAGAAAAATAAAATTATCCCACCTTTCTGCCATTCACACATCTGTAATTCATACCTGTCGCAGCACCACACAAATGCTTCCCAATTCCTACCACAGGTAGCTTTTTCTTCTCCAAAATAGGTACCTTATCTGGAGGGGAAAAAAAAATGACAAACCAACCAACAAACTCCCATTCAATCCACAACTACCCCAGCACCTGTTTTTTCTGAATCATATAATTTCAGCACACTTAGAAATAAATGTTTGCTACCACTAAAACTACAGTGATTGGCACATTCAGTTATAAGCTACTCAAAGGAAGGAGTCTTTTGTTAAGACAAATTAAATGGATGCTGTGGCTGGGAAGCACATTTAACCATCTCAGCCTTTCTGTACTGCCTATGAAAGGTAAATATGACATTAATGCATCTCCTGCTGACAGGTGCTCCCACAAATTCTGTAGCATTGATGGTGTACCACTTGCTTAATTCTACACATAAAACAAACAATGCAAATGTGTTTAATTCTGCAAGTGCTAAAAACCCTTCAAAATGTATTTGTTTTGGTACTTCTCACCTGTAATGATGTCCTATGAATGTATAAGAAGTAGAAAACCTTAAAACACCACTTAAAATATATGTACATGTGTCTATATGTATATTCACACATGCCTGTGTGTATATGTGTATACACACAGCATCAACATGTCCAAGCAACCACTGAGAATAATTTCAGAACCAAGTATATTTAAGCATGTTACACACAAATTGACTGGAACCCCAATTTAAAAATAAATTTTCTATTTCAAAATGACACAGGCCAAGAAGGAACTTACTTAAACATAAGTGCTGAATATCTACTTGAAGCCTCTCAAATACAGAATCTGTCCTTTTGTGTTTTCCATCCACCTGTTTAAACAGAACAAGAAATTACATAGGGCTGGCCACTAATAATTATAATTTTGCTCCAGATATTAATGTCAGACTTTTTTCTTGCCAAGTCGACATCTGTGAATTTCTAACACGAAACATCAGGATTTTTTCTAATAAATTTGCTATTGGTGAAGTATGGAATGTATAACTTGCAAAATGTAAATGTATTGAGGATAAAAAAAAATCTTAACAGCTTCAATGGCAATGATTTAAAAATTACACTTTACTAAGGTAACAATATCCTCTTACCTTGAATCTTGTGGTTGCCCTTTCCACAAGCAAAAACTGAACACTTTCAACATTCTCTAAGGCAACATCAACCCAGTGAGACAGCTTTCCTCGCCCAGCTCCAAACTCAACAAAACACCTTCCTGGACCAAGTAAATGCAATTTTTCCATGTTACCTAAAATAGAAGCCTACAAACATCAAAAAAAATATTTGTGAACCAAGAAAATATATACCCTGTGTTTTGTAATGCCTGATTGAAAAATTATTCCTTCACTGAACTGCAGAAGGCTTTTGTAAGCCTTCCTTTCAGTGAGGGATCACAGAAAAGATGATGAGTGTACAGAGGAAAGGGATTATATCTTCTGTTTTACCATATCACATTTCCTCTGTGGGAAGCAACTGGCATTTTGCACCCAGTCACTCAAATTTGCAGCAGCACAATTCCATGTCTAAACCCCTCTACAGTTATTAGTAAATCAGACCAAACCTGTTGTTTTAGGTGTTTGAAAGCAGATTCCCCATTCTTTGGGTCATTTAAGGCTTCTTGTAAAGCCTGGTGGGACAGTATTTGTTCCTTAAGATGAAGTTCCAGGCCTGGAGGCAAACACAAAACTTTTAGGTATAGCTTTTGAGTTTCCAAGAGTTCCTAGTTTGTAACACACATTATTATAATTGTGACATTAGCTCATTTTGTAGCACTAACAGTCTGCTGGGAGCATAATTCTATCATTGTATGTTTATAACAAAAGAAAAACAAAAGGAGGGGAACACAGGATTAGAGTTTTATTATTCTTTCAATCTTGTTTTCTTTATGGAGTATGGAGGTCTGCCTGATAATTATTTCAGATGTTTTATGGCACCTATCTTATATTTTTACAGTTATCTAATAACAAAAATAACAATGAATATTTAACCAATTCAATTTAAAACATCTTAAGTATTTAGAATTGAGCTCACCATTACTTGCTTTTTTCAACTTGACAATTAAGTTCTGCAGCTCTTCAATAGATAGAGAAGATAGAGGAACCTTTTTAAGGAAAAAGAAAGTGACACCAATAAATATGAGACCTTTGAAATTTTCTGTATCTTTGTAGTCATAAATTGCAACATGTGACATAAGGACTGAACCCAAACCCAAGTAATGTACTCACTTGTTTTTCTGGTATTTCTGCTACATCTTTTAAACCAGCATTAATATCTTGAACAAAGTAGACCTTTAAAAAACACAAAAGAAAATACATTTTATTCAGTTAATTACCAAGAAGCAAATAGCTAAATTCTTCAGTGTTCTTATGGTAAGGTATGTAGCAACAGGAATCCAGTGCAAAGTGAGATCTTCCAAGTAATTTTTCTTCCTATGGTCTGATCTTGAATCCCAGCCAGAAGTGACTCTTCTGACAAGACTGAACATGTTCGTAAGAGTTAAGCAGTCAGTGCTTACTAGACAGATTCCAGATTTCGGGTTTCCCAGGGAATAATTAAAGGTGCAATTCTAACAAGGCAGAGAAGGCAGGCGATAAAGAAGCCATCCTCTGCTTTCTTTCTTGGAAGAGCTGTTTAAACACGTGCTGTTCCTTCCCTCGGCAGCTGCCAGCCAACTTTCTGTGGCTCAGCCTGAGTGCAGTGGGCATTGGCTGGAACACCCTGAGCCTCCC
This sequence comes from Hylia prasina, assembly GCA_013397195.1. Classification (NCBI taxonomy): domain Eukaryota; kingdom Metazoa; phylum Chordata; class Aves; order Passeriformes; family Sylviidae; genus Hylia; species Hylia prasina. The sequence continues at coordinate 1,390,148 of VYXD01006830.1, forward strand.
TGCAGGTTTTGCTTTTGCAGAACAAGCTCACCCAGCCTCTGAAATGAATGGCATGGTGAGAGCCTGTTCCTTGGGTGTGTTTCTGAGAAAAATGAATTCAACATTTTTATTTGTAACCAAGAACTGAAAAAGTGTACCAAATTACAGTGAGAACGGGCAGAGAATACGAGGGGACTGGAACGTGAGTTGCTTTTCAGCAAGTACATACAGAGCTTCCATCCTGCCTTACAGCAGCGCTTTGCTAGAACTGCTGCCCTGCAGCTCACAGCTGCTGTCAGCACGGAAAATTCTCTGCAGGGCTGTAATGTTTAAGGCCTTAAATCCGAGAGGAAGTGCTGAAATTACACTGCACTTACGGGCTTCGGCTTCTCTCTTGAGTTACATTTTTTTAAATGCTTTTGTAGTTGGTCTTCATACACAGTGCTAAAAGCCAAATGGAGAGAAAAGTAAGTATCATGTGAATACTGCCAAAGAACGGGGAAAAGCATTTACGTATACTCACTGTTTTGGATCCAGAGGGCACGGAATTCTTTTTCTGTCATTTTGTTCCTAGTTAGGAAAGTTTTAGAAAACACTTCAGCATGCATTCAGTGTTGTGTTTTAAAGAAGCTGTTGAGAGGCATCAGCTTCATAAAACATCTGTTCAGAATAGGTGAGTTAATCGGAACGGAGAAACTGAGACGAGAACTCGATACTTGACTGGATTCTAAAAGAATAAACCCCTAATGCAAGGACAGCGCTACTGCTGGGCTGAAGCGAGTGCCCGGCACTGAGGCTCAAGGCAAGGCACGGGCGCTGCCTCTGCCACCCGCGCCGCCAGAGCGGGGCCACCCCGAGCCCGCCCGCCCTCCCGGCCGGAGAAGGGTCCCCGCACCTC
>VYXD01006830.1:1391273-1418053 GCA_013397195.1 Hylia prasina
CTCCCGCCGCGCCCCCGGACCGCGGCCTCTTCAGGCGCGGCTCCTCCTCAGCGGCCCAGGGACCCGCGGGTTTGAGCCACCTGTGCGAGGGTGCGCACGGCGGTGGTGTCTGGGGAAGCCCAGGCGTTCCTTATGTGAAGCGTCTCTTCAAAATAGAATGAATTTCGGCACTGTGGGTCCTGTCTGGATTAGACGGTGTGTGCCCGACTCACCTGTGTGAGAAGGCGCGGAAAAGCTGATGATGTCTGTGGTGTGCGGTGTAATATAAGTGACTTAGTACTCGACAAGAAATCATTGAAGACAAGGTAGCACTGTATAAGTGATTATCAGGAGTTTGAGCAATCGTTAATAAATTTCAACAGGCTTTTACAAAAGTTCTAGTTTCTGGACAAAGTTTCAAAATTTCTGCCGTGCTATTTAACGTCTGGTGGATAACAAGCAGCAAAGCAAGCAGAAAACAAACCAGGTCTGACTGAGGAGCTGCAATGACTAAAACTCTTATATCTCAGTGTAGTCATCGGTGAGAACTTTCTTGATGTTTCTGCCTAAATTTTTATTTTTGAAATGTCATTAATTCCTGTAATGCAGCTGTGAACACGTGTTATTTGGAGAACGTTTTCTTGATTCATTCCTGAGTATCGTCTTTTTGTACACAGGAGATTAAATATCCGAGTGAATATTGAACTACTGTCAATTTCTAATCCTGTTCATAAAAAGGTTTGTAAATTAATCTTATCTTTGTCATTCTTTAGATATTACCTGAATTTCATTGTATAAAAGGAAAAGCAAAATGGGATTTTAGTGTTTGCCATTTCACTTTATTTTTTATTTAAATTTTTGAGTAACTTAGTTGATTTGGTATTGTGTTTTTCCACTCCTGCCTCCTCCTCCCCCAGCTTTTTTAGCCCTCTATTTTAGTTTGGCTCTTGTTGGGTCTTATCAAGTTTGCATGTTAAAAACATTTAGAGATGCTCAGGGGAACATGAGAGCTTAAGAGTACCTTTAGTTCAAGGTACTAAATTGGGAGTAAAAAAAAAAATCTTTCTCAGGGAAAATAGCAATGAGACCACCACTGGAGATTTTGTAATCTCTTCTGTTGTGTGTCTGACTTATCACCAAAGTGTTCAGGCCCCCAGCATGATGCTAAGGTTGGTCATGGGTTGGTTGTGCTGTTGTTGGGTAAAGATTTGTTTGTAAAGGAATACAGCAGGTTTTGGTCAGATTCTGCTCTGGTGGCAGTGATAATGGTCACCCAGTCCACCCCAGCTGGCTTGGGGTAGCCTTGATTTTAATTTTAACTGTCTCTTTAAATCCCTGAGCTTGTTTATGTGTGTCCAGCTGAGTTTTGTTGGTGTTACTGGCACCTAAATTACTGAAACAAGTTTCAGTTGTGTGTATGTACAGTGCTGTGTCTCACTTCATTGTGTTGGAACAGCTGACACATTTCCACTTTCGTGCCTCTGCTAGGGACTGTCCTTGTCACAAGGGTGAGCCTTGTTACAGGGAGCAGCTGCTGGGCCAAATGTACTGCACAACCCCAAACCTGGAATTCCAGGCTTAATGCTCAGAACACTCTGTAGACCCCCAGTGAACAAATGAGTGTCTATTTAAAAGCTAAGAAGCATGATGCTGCAGTTTGCCAGATGGGATTCCTGAGCTTCAGCTGTATCCAATCTGCAGAGCTCTGTATTAAAGTCAATAAAATCAGCTGGTGTTTTCATAAACTGTAGGAGCTCCAAAAGACTTCCAGTTATGGGAGTGAGCAATTAGTAAACCATGACAGTGGACTGCTAGTGCTACACTTATTTCATGAGGGGGAAAAATAGCAGAGAGCTTTTTTCTGAAAAATTATGGATACACACTGAATTTTGAAACTTTTGCTGCTCCAAGTTTAAGGTTTTGAGTTGGTTTGTTTTTGTGAAAGAGTTTTCCTTGTTTTCCCGCTGTAATATTTGAAGTTGTGTTACATGGTAATGTTGTACACCTTCTGAATGAGTTGCCACAATTCAATTGTATTTTTGACTAAACAATGAAAACAGTCAATACTGTTTGCAATGCTGGTTTAAATATTTAAAGACTCCTGGGTAGCTTATAGTATATTAATCATATTTAAATGTACATCTTTTTAGGACTTAGCTGTTCGATTGACTGATGATACTGATCCTTTTTTCCTTTATAACCTTGTCATATCAGAGGAAGATTTTCAAAGGTAAGTGAAATTACAGTATTTTCTCTGTGAAACATTTCTAAATGGCAGAATAGAACAAGGGAATATTTTTAGCTTGGAGTGATCTATGTTAGCATCCAGGTTTTGGCAGTTTTCCCTTGTGGGGTTTTGTCAGTGTTTTGTCAATATTGTTCTCTGACCAGTCGCTGAAAGGGGCAGGTTCAGGAGCGTGACCAGCTCAGGTTACACACAGGAATGTTGTTGAGTTCCCTGCTGGGACACAGTGCCACAGTACCACAGCTCATACTTCTGCTGGTACCTTCTGTTTATCCTAACTGCTTCTTACAGACTATTGTGTGTGTGTGTCAACTAGTTCAGGAAGTAATATGAGAAGAAAGTCTGTTGGCATGGGCAGGTTTTACAGAGCCATATCTTAGGGGTTTCTTGCATAATTGTACTGTTGGCTCTCATTTACTTGCTCAGAATTTGAGCAAATCATCAATTTTGGATTCCAGGCATGAACAGATGAACAGTTCAGTTTTCTGCTTTCTTTGGGCATTTATTTATTTTATTTTTTTGCTTTGTTTTGTTGTGTTTCTTTGGTGTGGGTTTTTTGTTTGTTTGTGGTTTTGGGGGTGGGGGAGTGGCTTTGGTGGTGTTTCTGAGAAGGGAGGTGTGATCAGTGTGTGGATCAAAAGGCAAAAGCAAAGTGGTGTTTGCAAAAGAGATGCACAGAAGTGTTTTGTTGCACGGAGGCAGAGCTTTGTGTGTGCACTGTGGGATGTTTCTGTCTGAGTTTGCAGTGTCTGTGGAGAAGGGGGCAGAGGAGTGAGTGAGTAGGGGAGAGAGGTAATGGCTGAGGCTCCCCTCCTTGTGCTCTGCTTGTTCCCTGTGCCTGTCCCAGCACTGCTCCTCGCTGTGCTGTGAGGGTGGTGCTGCTCAAAGGAACACATTTGTTACACCACAGCAGCCTCTGGCTTTTAATGAGTGCAGCCCATTTGCAAGAACTCTTGTGCTCAGAAGCATCCTCTGGGGATGATTACCCAAGACGTGCTGTAGGATGACCCTGCTAAAGCAGGGAGGTTGGACCAGCTGACCCACTGTGGTCCCTTCCAGCCTGACCACTTCTGTGATTTTGTGATATGTGGATACACTTCTAAATGAAAATAACATGCTAGTAAACTATGCTATGACGTGATCAGAATGAGTTCTTTCTACTAATGTAAACAAAATATTTTATAGGAATTAAATTACAGTTCTCTGTATTGTTAACATTTCTTTTCCTGTCTGTTTATTTAGTTTGAAATCCCAGCAAGGTCTCTTGGTAGACTTCTCTGCTTTCCCACAGAAATTTATAGATCTGCTTCAGCAATGCATTCAGGAGCAGAACAAAGATATCCCAAGGTAGGTCACAAGTGTGTGCCACGTTACTCTGTGTGTACCTGTTGAGTTCTTAAAAGGCTTGTCAGTCACTCAGACTGAGAAGAGTCAGTAGAAAAGGATAATCTGACCTGGCCCAACCTGAATATAAGTTGGTGGGTGTAACTGGCAAAACCTGAGTCTTGGGAGGAGAATTCTTTCTTGAGCAAAACCTGCCTTTTACTGCACATATAAAAATACATTTTATTGGGAAATAGCTTAGGATCTACAGGTAGTTTCAAGGAAAAAAAAGCTAAACATTTGATTATCTTGGTTTTTCCCTAGGTTTTTGCTGCAGTTAGTTTCTTCAGCACCTGCTCTAGATCACACACCTGTCTCTTTAAATATAGTGGAGACCAACCCTTTCAAACACCTCACCCATCTTTCTCTGAAATTCCTGCCAGGAACTGATGCAGAAATAAAGAAGTTTTTAGCCAACTGTTTGAAATGCCTTAAGGTAAAATGAAAGTTTATCATAACTGCAAGAAGCATTTTTTTCATTCTGAATAATTCAGAAGTATGTACCAAGTTGTATGCTCTGGTTTATTTTTCCTTTTAGCTCAAATATGTCATTGCATGCAGCTGCTTTGGGTGCATGTTGTAAAATGTGAACTGCTCCTGTCACCCTGGCAATGAACATGCTTCCTGTGTGTTCAGGCAGGCAGTGCCACGTGAGGTGGCAGGAATGGAGGTGTTTTACACACAGTGCAGGTGGTGTGCAGCTGCTGAGTGCTCTGAGTGCACTCCCCTGCTCACAGCTGTGCTGATGGCCAGAGCAGCTGCAGCACTTTCTGGAACCTCTCTGTGCCTGTCCTGCACTTGGCTGTAGGGAAGGACAGGCTGCTGGTGATTGTGGGCCTTGGTGGGCTTCAAAGGACTGGCAGCTAAAAATAGCCAGTTAAAGTGGGAATGTTGATGCAGTTTGGTAGCAATGCAGGTTTCATTTCATGAGAAAGTAAAGGTCTCTTAGTTTGCCTGTTGTCTGTTTCAGTTTCATAGCCTGGGATTTGTCTCTCCTATTGTGCTGTCCTCTCTCTAGGCACCTAATAAGCCATTTTAATAGCATTGATTTACACTATTTCAGTTGATCTCTTGTTTAGGTAACTCCTTTGTAAGCAAATCCTGTAAATAAGATACTATTTCCCTGTAGAAATTCGGTAAGGATTTAATTTGGGGTTTTTACATTGTGGGCTAATGCTTTTTCTTTTCAATTTATTAATTATATCTTAGTATGACACATTTAACAAAGTGATCTTTTCACAAATACAGTGAGTATATGGGTGCTTAGACAGGCTGTGCTGATTAAATGGGAGCTAAATGCTACTTGTATTTTAAGAGCTAAAGATTTAACTTGATGTCAATTTGTACATAGGAGGATAAAATGATGTTGGAAGAAAAGCTTAAAAAAACTGAAGAGGATCTTACCAGGCAATTGAGCTACACTCAACAGGTAACATAAATTTTTAATTTTTGTGTGTTGTGCTTTTTTTGATTTATGGAAAGTGTCCCTTTTAGTGGGCTGGTTGGTTAGCCACTGCCTAGCCAAGATCATTGACTTGAGACTGAGTGAAGAGAATACTCTACTGTAGCTTTTCTAGAGAGTGAGTAAGGTCTGCAGCTGAAGAATTAAATTGAGTTCTTGCAGTACTCAAGCAGAATTTTACTTTGTTTTGTGCAGAGGTTTGTGTATGCACACACAAATTGAATACTAAATATGTGGTCTTGTGAAGATAAATGATAAATATACTTCATATATTCCATGAATCATTGGAAATCCTTTTATTTGAAAAAATTGTGAAACTATTTCACAGTCTATTGTAAATAAGTTGGAAGTCTTGGACTTTAATTACTCCTTTTTGATTTTTTCAGTCAGAATAGTAATCACTTGTGTATTTCAAGAGAATGATTTGGGTCAGATTCTGCAATTATCAGGGTGGCTTTTTTGACCATAATGAAACAGAACAATTGGAAATTAAAATTATTTTATCCACAGCCTTAAAACAGTGCTCTTCAGCTTCTCAGTGCCTTACTTTTCCTGGTTACAAAATTAACTATATTTCAGCATCTGGTGCTGAAATTTAGACTTTTTTAATAATTCCATGTCCTTTTAGTAAGTAACAGTAAAGAATCACTCAGTGTTGGCTGAAATGCTTACATTTTTAAACTCTGTGTGCTTTGTCAAACAGAGCTTGTCAGAGAAGAGCCGTGAGCTTGACAAACTGAAAAACGAATGGACGTCCTACACTACAGCTCTGAGCAACAAACACTCCCAGGAGCTGACAAGTGAAAAGGAAAGAGCTCTCCAGGTACAGTGGTTGGAAAGAATGAACAGGATTCTTGTATGGGAATAGTCAGATTCATCAAATAACTGCTTCATTTCTTGGCTTCTCACAGGCACAGACTCAGTACCAGCAACAGCATGAACAACAGAAAAAGGAATTGGAAAATCTGCATCAGAAAAGTATTCAGCAGTTGCAGAACAGGCTCTCAGAACTCGAGGTCATCAATAAAGACCTAACAGAGAGGAGATACAAAGGAGACTCCACAGTCAGAGAACTGAAGGCAAAGCTCTCTGGATTAGAAGATGTATGGCTTCCCAATACCCAAAATCCTGCTAGAGCATTAACAGTGCCTGCCTGGGCACGTCATAGGAAATACAGCATATTAAGCTCATTTATTTCCTCTTCATTCCACATTATGCTTACTATTTAAATGTCTGTTTAAATTACTGTTATGGCTTTTCTTGAAGGATAAAATTCAATTCCTTCCCAACATTTAGGAATGTCAAAGGGCAAAGCAGGAGGTGCTGTCCCTGCGCCGGGAGAACACAACTCTGGATGCTGAATGTCATGAAAAAGAGAAACTCATAAATCAGCTGCAGACACGAGTTGCTGTCCTGGAACAAGAGATCAAAGACAAAGATCAGCTCGTCACCAGAACAAAAGAAGTCTTAAATGCAACACAGGAGCAAAAGGTTTCTTTGTGAATTTTTTTAACCTTCCTAATTGTGGTTTCCATAGAGTAGCTGCTGACCAATTTTTATGAATATAGCCAGTCAGCTTTCAAATGTAGTTAAGTTTCTAAATTACAACATCAAAAGTATACTGGGTGCAGATTTAATGTTGTGATACTGGAGTAATAGTTTATGGTATTTTTGGTAGGAAAAAAAGGATTAATCCAGATCCTATAAAATTGGACTGGAAAGGACTGACTGGTTCCTTGTAAGGATAGTTCTCAAAGAATTGCAGATATTCTACTTGAAATGATAAACAGTGTTATCACAGCCTTATTATCTTTTGTAACATTCTGTTCAAGGTGATACTGGAAGAGAGTACAGAGGAAAAACAAAGGCATATTGAAAAACTAGAGACTACAATTAAGTCACTGTCAGCTGAACTCCTTAAGGTTTGTTTGAACATGGCACTTCCTTTGTGCAGCATCTTCCTTACTCTTAGGTGTTTATTTTTGTAATATATGCTTTGGGTTCTTTTAATAGGCTAATGAAATTATCAAGAAGTTACAAGGAGATTTGAAAACTCTAATGGGTAAATTAAAATTGAAAAATACAGTAACAATTCAGCAAGAAAAACTATTGGCAGAAAAAGAAGAGAAACTTCAAAAAGAGCAGAGGGAGTCGCAGGAGATGGGACAATCCCTTCGAATGAAAGAGCAGGAGGTATTGATGGGTTAACCTTGTGTGCTGGGAATGCTGTTGTTTGGACTTTGTTGGGTTTTATGGGTTTAACTTAGTTACAGCTATAAGGTCTTAAATCTTTCCATGCAACAGAATATACTCTCTTGCTTATTTAAATGTGTCATCAACGTTCAGGATTTTTAATGTTAACCTGATTTGGTGAAGGGAATAAGAAAAGAACAGGAATAGAGTGAACTTTTTTCTTCCATTCCATTAAACAGGACATTCCCCTGTTTAGAGTCCTTGCATTATTTTATTGTAGAAAAATAAAGGTCAGAAAGGATTCTGGCTGTCACCTTGTCAAAATCCTAGCAGAATGTAGGGCTTTAAAAGAATTACCATGTTGCTTTTGTGACAAACGCAGTTCAAACTTCTTTCATTTTAGAGTAACTTCATAAATTTTTATGTTGTTTTTTGTTTGTCTAACACTTGTAGTAGAACACTGCTGATGGTTTTACATTTATTATGGGAATTACAGGTTTGCAAGCTACAAGAACAGCTAGAAAGTACAATACAAAAACTTGAAGAAAGCAAGCAGTTACTGAAAACCAATGAAAATGGTAGGTTTATACAGTTTGTAAAAATGACCCAGTGATCTCACTACTACTGAAATGGATAGAAGCAGCTTTTGGGGTTTTGTCAAGCACTGCCATTATTGTCATGTATGGAAAACGAGCCCCTGGCAGTTGTGGGCCTGCAGCAGCCAAGAGCTGCATGGAGGGAAGGCTTCCCTTGGGGCTGTGGGTGGGGAGGGTGCTCAGAGGCCTGGAGCTGGGCAGGAGGCTTCCACACATGGCTTTGCATGGGACAAATCCCCAGTGAGCTGCCACTTTCTGTGAGGAAGGGCTGCTGATGGTTCAAACAGCTTGAGCTTTTTCTTCCTCTCTGCAGTTATCACGTGGCTGAACAGACAGCTGAGTGAAGTTCAGATGGCAAAGAAGCTGGACACTCCTGCCAGTGCCCACGCTGGTGGGAGAGCTGCTGGCTCACCTCTCAGCATGGTAAGGCAGAGCTGTAAATAACAGGCTGCTGAGGTGGGCAGCACTTGCTGAAATGCAGGGCCTTAAAAGGGGAAAAATAAAATCAAGGAGCTTTCATCTTCTTCCAGCCTTACGGTTTTGGGTGGGTTTGGCATTGTTTGTTTTTCAACAATATAAAACCCTGTTGGCTGCTTCTGATATCCTGGGCCTTGGAGGTGAGATCTTCTTACCAGCTAAGACCTCATCTAAGTTTTTTAAAGTTATATTTTCCTTAAGTGTGTGAATCTTGGAAAGGATGTTTTCTTCCCATCAGGAAGGCTCACCTAAGTGTTGGCTTTGTAATGGCATTTTGTTAATTTTGGAATTTTTAATCTCTACAGCCACTTGCAATATTGTGTTTCTCATTTAGGGATGTGTATTTCTTTCTTTTACAGCCTGACCGACCATCCTTTCACAGCACAGGAATCAGTCATCCCATTTCTCCTCTCTATGCCTTCCAGAACTTTCTGGAACCGACACACTGCAAAAATGGGAATTCCCAATGTCCAGTACCAAAGGCAAGCACTTCGACTTTCTTGTTTGATTAAGAATGTGACAGTATATCAAAGCACAATGTTTTGACTATTTCTCAAAGTGCATAAATATTTACTGTATTTACTCTTAGGCTCCCAGCCTTGAGCATTGTAAATTATTCATAGCTAGTCCTTGGTTCTCACAGACTTTGCTGCACAGCAGGGCCAGTGAGGTGCAGAAACTGGGATCCCTGGGAATTTGGCTCTGTGAATGCCCTGGGAGGAGGAGACTCAGATCTGGAGTAACTCTTAACCTGCAGCTCTTTGTCTCTGCAGGTTCAGTTGAACTCACAGCTTTCGAAACCGAGCCGATGTTCCGATGCTCACACTGTGCCTGCAGCTGGGCACGCAGCAAACAAGGAGAAGTGAGTGTCAGCTACTGCAATTTAGTATTTTTATTATTTCATTTATAAAGCCCTTTGTCTTGGTGTGTTTGGAACTGAGTAACAGTTCTGTGATCTGCCTTTCTTCGTTCCCGTGCTAATCAATTCTGCGTTGCTTTGTTGAAACCAAAGGAAAAGTTGTGCTTGCAGGAGTGGGCCCCAAGGAACAACAGTTCAGTGTTGCTCCTACTGACAGATCTAAGCCATCAGGTGCTGGGTCACTGAAAAAATGAGTTCTAGGCTGTTCTGAACCTATTCAGGTTTAACTTGACATGGTAAAGGTCATAGAAATGCAGTAGGTGCACTTCTAATGAAGGTTTTCCTGAGCAAACCTGTAGCTGCCCTCATTCTAATGCACTGACGACAAACTGCATTTGCTTGAAATCTTAATTTGCCTGACTGTTTTTAGTGGTGATCAGCTGGGGCTGGAAGCGAAGTATTTCAAGAAAAAAGATGACAGCATTCCTTTACGAGGGCTTAGTCAAAACACACTTAACTCGGGTAAGTAGGAAACAGACAAGGCCTTATTTGAAATGTACTGGAAGGGCAGTGACAGCCGGATTCAGTGCAGTGTCCTGTGCTTTCTGCAGAGTACCTGAGACCCTACTTGCCAACCAAAGCCCAGCTGTCCCCAAAAGCTGCTGGAACACCAGCCTCGGCCTATTTTCCTGGATCATAGACAGGGTTCTGACAGTAAGAGTCCTCTTTTAACCAGTGGGGGGATTTTTGAATGCCCTGCAGTAGTGTGTTAGTAAAGTATCAATGTGGACTGACAGTTTTATGAGCCGGTTTTCTCTGAGGGGATCTGGACTGACTTGATGTTTCAGGGTGCTTGAGCCTGAGGAGAAGATAAAGCCTTAAAGGAGCCTTAGTGGGAACTACACTGATATTTCCAGGGCTGTGCAGAATTTTCTTCAATCTATTGGTACCCTGTAAATCCTCCTAAAAACTCACCAAAGTGCTCTGATGTTTTTATAACAGGTGAAATGTACATTCCCTGAGTTAGAATAATTACCTGAATTTCTGTTTCTCGACTCCTTTCAGAGAAAGGCTGAGGTAAAGGGAAAGCACAGGAGAACTGCACTGTGCTGTCCATTCTAGTAATGGTCAGGCTCATATGGGGACATGACTACCTCACAAACTGTCCCTCACAGTATAGTTTTAAAAACTTGCTTAATTTTGGAACCAGCTTATTTGAATTGCAGATAGACTTACAAATAATCCCATACTAAAAATGGTAAATTATTTGACTGAAGGTATAAAATAAAAATTCTCAGTCTTGGTTCCCCTGACTTTTCTGTTAATCTCTCAGTATTACATTCCACAGGCCACTGTGCATAAACATTAAAAGGTGAAGTAGCAGAAGAGTTAACTGTTATCAACACCTAAAGGTTACTTTATTTTTATAAATCATACTTTACAACTGTAAGACTACAGAAATTTTAGATACTCTTCCATGGATGCAGCTTGTTCTACTGTCTGGGTTCACATGCCAGAATCATGTCACAACCCCTTCTGTGCCATCTTTACTTGGTGTCCCCTTGCAGAACGAACATGCTTGGACTTCTGCCAGGCAAAGTACCCTCACAGTCACTGTTCCTTACTTTTGGTAAAGATATTTCATTCCTTTTACCTTAGTTACTCAAGTGCACCCAGAGGACTGCACATTTCAGTGGTTTGTTCTGCTGTGTGAAATGTGTACATTTGTTTATAAATTAGCACCATGTTAATGTACAGTGTGTCTGGTTTTGTCATGTGTACATTTTAATGGAAATATTAAATGGTTTTTATCAAAAGCTCTGAATAGTTAATGTTTCAGGAGTACTAACCAGCATCTCCACTGTACTGAAACTCCCAGCTGAGGTAAGCACCAGAACAGCTCTATTTTCTTTACCTTTTGCTGCAGTTTCCATGTCACTCGTTGCCCCACAGAACTCCTCTCTCCAGCTGCAGTAAGGTGTCAGTGCCTGAGGCTGTGTTCATCCTGCAGTGCAGAGGAGCTGCTGTCACAGGAGTGTGGCAGCACCTCCCAGGCCCCTTAAATAACTGGAGCACATGTGCTGTGGGCCTGGCAGCCCTGGCTGTGTGCAGCTGACTCTTTCCTTGGAGCCTGGATCCACAGCCTGTTCCACGGCATCCCCAGGAAACAGGAGCAGCTGCAGGCAGCCCGTGCTGCTTTAGCTGATAGGGAAAGCTCCGTGCTGGATCACTGCTCCAGCTGACTTTTTCCACCTGCTGAAGTATAACACCGGTGCAACTACTGACCTTCACTAAAGGTTTGAAGAGACGTTCACAATTATTTAAAAATTCATTAAAATATTCAACTTTATTAACAGTATATTTACATTTTTTCCTGCTCTTGGTCAACCACGGTGAATGTTCAAAGGTAAAAAAGCATTAAGCAATAACCACAATAAGATGAAAACATTTTAAACCTATACAATACTTTATACACAAATTTATACAAAGGAACACTTAAATAATACAACTGGACACAAAAATATACACTTTTAGAGAAATTCACATCAGTAATTGTATAAAGCTCTCTTCTGTACTAAGGGTCCTGAAAATTTAGGACTAAAACTTTAGCTCTGTAATGCAAAAGGGTTCTTGTGACAGTCCTCAAAGGCCACTATATAGCACATGGACAGATTCAAGGCTATCAGCTTATAGAGTTCAGTCTGTGTATTCAAGTTTTGAGGTCCTTTATGATTACGCAAACATCAGAAATAGAGTGGTTTAACAAACGGTACAGAGGAAAGCAGAGGTTTGGAGCCTCTATTAAAATTCCTAGGCCCAAAACACCCACTTCGTATTTCAACAAGTGTTTGATACGACCGTTTCTTCAAAAATAGAAAGAGTAAATGCACTTACATAAAAATAACTTTTGCTGTTCAGCAAGCGTGCTCGTGTGATTTTTGTATTAGTACAAACTTAAAAAAAACCTGCCATGTGACTTTTAAAAGAAATGATACCAATTCACCTCCCTACTTAAGTACATTTACATTAAGGCTTTGAATCATCTGACCCAAGATTTTACAACATTAAAACGAATGGGTCCACATGGATGCCAGTCTGTCTCATTGAGACGTAGCATGACTAGAATTAAAGCTCACCACCGTAAGGAAACAGAAGGACACATGCTCATGCCTTGACTCTATTATTTGTCTCTGAACTAGAATGTAAAGTTTAGCAGTAACAGTATTTCATGGCAAGAGACAAGTATGTAACAGTTTGTTTATAAAAGCAAGTAAGTTTTTAAGTTCAATGGCAACATCTTTGGAGAAAGTTCCTGTTTCAATTCCTACAGATTTCATGCAGAAAGGTATTTCTTAAGGTTACCTTAAGAAATTACATTTTGATGGAGTTGGAATGCGTATCCCAAACTGCTGATGAAAGAAGAGTCCAAATGGTCTTCCTGGATTTTTGTCATACGTTTGTATCTTGCAGTAATGGTTCTTTAGCTTCACCAGGAGCTTGTGGGCTGTGGGGATGGCCATGGCTGCCACAGTGTTTCTTCCAGTTGCTGGATCTTACATTTAGGTTTGTGTGTTCAGGAATAAACAAGGCAACAAGTAGTGCCAACAGCACAGAGCATGCTCCAAATAAGAATGGGGGTCCAGGAATTATGGAATTCTGAAAGAACAACAAAGTGTTAACAAGCCTTTTGACACACATTAACAGCCTACAGTTGCTTGCTACCCACTTGGAAGAGCTGTTGCCTGACACACGAGTGAATACAGCACCAGCTTTGAGAAGGAATGAGAAAGAACATTACATCCCAAGTTTTAGGACAAGGGAGCACATGATTCGTATTAATGCTTGCCAACTTCCTTTTCTAGTGCAAGTTCTTTCTGCTGAGTTTCCCCAAAAATTTAATTAAAAAAAACCACCTTGGTAAAAGGACAACAAAACAAAAACATTTGCCATTGCTATCTGTGCATCCTTCCCTCAAGGTATTCTCACAAGGGTCACAGTTGTCTGTGACTGTCAGCTGTAGCTATTTGAAAATTAAACTAAACTAGTGCATGTAATTAAACAGATCAGCTAAACAACCCTCCCCTAGAGGGACTTAGAAACCTCTTCTACACCCTCCATTTACAGTCAGTGTAACAAAATGTACCACAGCATCAAACAGGAGAACTGATGAGCACAGGAGCCCTCCCTAACTTCTTTCAGAAGCAGCAAGCACAGAGGAGGTGTACCTGTTGTAAAGGGTACTGTGCAACCACACTGCTTCCCGCTGATGATTCGGGCATGGGCAGTTCATTCAATTCAACGTGAAATATGTAGAATATAAAACCATAAAGTGCTGGTCCCAAACCATTACACAGTCCTCGAATTCCTGTAATCATTCCTTGAACAACACCTGGGAAAAGTAAAAGACGTGTTCTTATCTATCTATAGTTATACATATATAATTAACTGTTTCTAATGACTTTATTGACTTCAAACCAATGCAAGCAGGAAGCTCTAAATGGTGTTGCACTATGTGTTGCAGTAAACAGGGGCACAAAGAGCCTGTCATTATCATATATTGGAATGTTTTTTCCATCTGTCTCTAACAGAGGGCAGTGCCTGCCATGCTGCGCTAGTTCAGAGGATATGGACACTGTCCCTGCTGTCACTCTCACACAGGAGAGAGCACGGCATGTGGCAGTGAGGAACAGTGCATTGAGTTTGCTGGATGGTCTGCTACTGTAGGGCCTCGTTGAGTTTTCTCTCTGCACAGAAGTACGTGGTACACACACAGTGCAACTTCCAAGCCACCTGGATTTAACGTGGTGCCCTAAGCTCAGGTATCTGGGCTGCCCTGGCAAGACTCAGCCTGGCTGATGAGTGCTAAGCCCAGACCCCAGCATGTCTGTCTGCACAGTATTCCTCAACCAGAATTGCAAGAACCAGGAGCAGACCTACCCTGCTGGTCGGCATCAGCAGTTCTTGAGACCAGGGCGCTGACAGCTGGGAAAGTGATGCTGGACATGGCGGCCACAGCGCCAGCTGCCCACATCATCCTGCAAAACACACACTGCAGTCACTGCTCTGGGGCTGCGGCTGCATTGGCCGTCCTGCACTCACACCCTTTGGAGAAGGGATAAAACGCAGCCCAACCCCACATCAGCCAGAGCAAAGGGAAATGTGCATACCATGGCTCTGAGCCAAAGCCGTACCAGGCCAGCTGCAGTATTTGGAACCCCAGGCCCAGCAGGATGGTGTTCTTATTTCCAATGGACCTCATCAGCAAACTCAACACTACTGTCTAACAGACAGGGCAAAAGTAAAATGTCAGAAAAATAACATTTCATTCTAAATGTGAAACACAGGTAAGCTCATGAGTTAATGAATTAAAAAAAAACCAAAAAAACTTGAAAACATTTTATTCTCGATGTCAAATACGTGCAGAAGAATCACTTCAAAGTAGTGTTCTTCAGAAGCAGTATTTGCCTCTACCAGAAAAAAGTGCAGTCATTCAGCAAGTAATATGCTTCCCAAATCAGTGACACACAGAGCAGTAACTCACCTGTGCAATAATGGAAAGAATCCCAAGGACTGCTATGAATGCTGCAACACTTTCAGATGAAAATCCCATTATCTGTATTAAAAAAAGGCAATTTGATTATTAACCATGTCATATGTCATGATGTCACAAACCCCACTGAGGGAACACATAATGCAGAAGACCAGTATTCACCTCCTCGTTTCTTTTTCCATTACATCAAACAAGTAAATGAAAATAAAAGGGCATAAATAAAAACCAATTAAGTTGTTCCCTCAAAAAATAACACCAGTTTAACATATTGAACCTCGTAGTCAAAGAATAAAGCAAATAATTACAAAATACAAGAAATTGTTTTATAACCCATTCATCATTCCCCTGTCTTTTTGCTTAAAAGAGAAAAACAGAACAAGGGGACTTTAAAAAAATTGCTGGGAGCTTCTAAATTACATGAGTTATCTGCATTTTCCATATGAGTTCAGTAATACTGAAAACTTTCTTAAATCCTGTAAATTTACTTTTGTTCAAATTCATACCAAAACGTTACATTACCTGTCTGAGGTATAGGAAGAAGCTGGAATATTGGCCTGCCTCTGGGAGGTAGGAAAGAAACACTGTTATGCAGATTAGCAGCACAATGGAGTCCTGGCCAACTTTCTTCAGGGACTACAGCAAGAAAAAAGAATTACAGATCATTCCACCTTCATTTCCAAAAAGCATCCCTAGCTGGGCTCAGAAAAGCCTGACAGTTACGTGGCAGCACCAAAGCATTCTCTGTACATTCAGCAGGACTGCTGGCAGAAGTACCACCAGCAAAGCAAGGTCAAGCTTGAAGAAATGGAAGGCTTTGTTTTTCAAGCCTGAACTATTGTAAATTCAGTCTCTTCCCTGTATCCAAAGCTCAGTATCTACAAGTAACAAAATATCCCCTGGTTAAGTAGCTTACTGCAAAGGGGTCTGCCTGTTCCCACGAAATGGGTGCTCCCCAGGACGCTGGCCTCATCTTCTCTGGCAGCGATTCGGGAACAGCAACCAGGATAAAGCAAATGTCCAGCAAGGCGATGGCTGTGGCCAGCACCACCACCAGGCTGTCGCCGTACACTCGGCCAAGGTAGGCACCGATAGCAGGGCTGGTGACTAAACTTGCTGCAAAAGTTGCAGAAACCTGAAATAAGTAACAGCTGGTAAGATTTTCAGTGAGACAAGTCAGCGGTGTTACTACCCACATTTCTTCCTTTTCAGAAGCCTGACTGTTACAATCACATAGTGATTAGAAGTAACCTTTTTCCTATGCCTACGTGGTAGCACCTGTGTATTTCAGACAATCACAACTTTTCAAGAATTTTTTTTTTCTGACAACTGGACAGCAATGTGAGGCTAATAGCAGCCTTGCGTGTACTGACATAATTAGGTTTAATTAAGTATAGATTCTTCTGATACCTCTGGGAAGCAATGACCTGTATTTAATCTTCATACTAGTGAAACAGGCAATGTCTGTTAACAAAAAGGCATGTGTATAAAGGGTCTTTTAAATGTAATATGCTGGTTAATCCAATTCTGTAGTTGTCAGTTAATCAGCTGGCCTTGTAAAAGATATTAACCTAAAAACTGCAAGAACTTTCTCAGAATATCTCAATCCCTGATCCACTGCTGCTCGAAGAAACTATTTCTATATCCATTGCTTTCATCTCTTCCTGCTGAATGGTAATGGATTCTCTAACTTAAACACAACAAATAATTCTGCTAATCCATAATAACATGAGGCTGTCAAGGCTACTGGGAGCTGGCAGGTTATCAGGAGATAACAGAGAAATGGAGCTGAGTTGTAAGAACTTCAGACAAGTAGCTCAGCTATGTTTGTTCTGAACTGCAGCTCAGCAGAGTGACTGGAGACAACAGGCAGAGGCAGTCAGGTATTATCACACAATGGCAGTTGCAGAACAAAGGTGAGATTTCTGGAAGGATGACAGAGTAGTACGAGCGTGGGTAACAATGCAGGAATAACCAAAGCTCCTCAAATTACATCATTAGGACTGATAACAGCTGTTAAGGCATGACAGCTTTTAACATGGTCATGTTTTGTTTCATCTAGAAGCAGAATATTCAAGAGATACAAGACTGGATGACAGGAACAACTAAACAGAAAAACCCGACTCCAAATTAAAATCAACTTGCCACAGAACAATCAAAAATGCAGCTTTAAAAGCATTACAAACTGAAGGGCTTAGCACTGAATACCACAGGAAAAGAGCCCAAACAATACATACCAAGCCATAGGCCATGCTCCTCTCAGGTTCTTGGGTTATGTCTGCTACATATGCAAAAACTACAGAAAATGTCACTGCAAAAACTCCAGACACAGAGATTACAGCAAAGTACCACCTAAGAACATGATTAAAAAAAAAAAAGAATTAGAACAGCTAAACAGAAACAAAAAGTCTATTCAATCCAAGTGCAGTAAACAGTAAATCACCTTGTCCAACTTATCCTGACAGTTTATTGAGATAATCTTGGATAAAGCCAATGTGACTGTCTCTTGATAGAATTGTCATTCCTCTGTACACCATGTACAAGCAGTACAATTTTGTAACATCTACAAAAAGCTGCTGTGATTGAGTACTACTCAGAAATGAGGTGCTCAGCTACTAAAATTAACTGGTCCATGACCCAAAGCAAATTAGGAACCTCAGTATTTTGAGAACCTGCTCATTGAAAGACCTCCACATTAGCCATATCTTTATGCTATAGACACCAACACTTAGCATTTGAAACCTTAATGAGCACTCAGAAAACAAACTCCTTCTGAAGAGGGCTGAGCAGCCTGTGTGACCAGAGGGGAAACGGGAAAGGCTGATGGAGCTGCCTGAGCAGCTGGCTCAGCTGGCAGCCTGTGCCACTGCTGCTCCACCCCAGGAACAGCACAGAGAGGAGCAAGCCCAGGGCTCTGACTCCTGCCCTACCTGGGCAATGTTCCAGCCAGTTAACTGGCCAGTAGGTGCACAGGCTTGAAAGCCAATCGATGGGAGAATTTGAGAAACAAAAGTGTAGAAGTGCTGCAACACTGGAGCTTACAAATGGTTACCTCAGGCAGGGCATTAGGTCAGGTTTTGATTTCAATGTGGCTGGCTGGTATCTGAGTGAGAACTGTGGCCCCAGTCCAGACCTGCACAGTTCACTGGACAGCGTTCTTCAGCTTTGGCAGATGTGCTGGACACACATCAAATTCTGAACAAGGCCTTTGGCCTCATGGCAGCTGCTTCAGGTTGACCATTCCCTCAACTTTGCACAGAAATAATACAAAAGCCTTCAACCCTCCATGAAGCACAGATAACATTTTATCAACAATGCTACACACATAAGCATTAGATAGCAATCTTGAAAAACAGCAGCCAATCTGGCATGAAATAATTTACTGACCATGGGCTGATCTTCATTAGTGGTATTGGTGCACAGGTGAAAAATACTGTTAGCAGCAAGAAGGACTTTCGTCCCCACACATCAGACAGGGCACCTATGAGTGGGGCACTGAGGAACGACAGTAAGCCCTAAGTGAAAGAAAACACCTGAAGTCAGAACTAAGAGGTCAGACTCGTGCTAGCTGACCCCAGCACAGTCTGAGAGCAGCCCAGGCTCTGGTTCCATCCCAGCCAACGGCTGCAGTGCAATGCACCAAAGGCAACGTGGCCAAGCATCACTGATCTTCTGTCCCGTGTCTGCTTACGGAAAACCCGAGATCTCTTACCTCAGAGCTACACAAAATTCCAAATGCACATGATCCAGTCACACAAGCAGTTTCATGAACTGTGTTTTATAGTCTACTGGAGCAACAAACTCCGAGTGAAAAATTATCCACTTTTGGCACCATATGCATCATTTGGGATTAAGCAGCTACCTTTCTATTTGCTGAAACAGCAATACGTTATTAAAAGTAAAAAGATGCACATTTGCACTTTCAGCAGTCACTTATTCCCATTTTATTCATACTGTGAAAGCCATATTGAAAAACACTGACTGTTTCAGTTGGCAGTAATTTCTGTATTCCTCCCACCATTCACTTTAAACTGTACTTGTGATTAACTTCTGTCAACTTACCTTTACCCCTTGAATTAGACCATTCATTAGAAATGTATGTTTTGGGAAGGTTTCATGCAAAACCTGGGGAGGAAATACAAATACAGTCATTTACACAATATGAACTACAAATATTGGTCATGATACATCCAGCTGTATGATGCACAGCAGATTTTTATTTTCATAGAATATAGAGGAAAAAATAGAAGAAAAAGGGGCAAGCCACAAATAATGTGATTAATCTTTAATCTGCATGGAAGGCATTCAGTGGCTGAAATATAAATAAACCACCGAGAACCTAGAAAATTCTCTCTGACCAGATTCTCCAAATGTGACTGTGTCATCTGCTGGGGACTGGGGAGAGAGAGGAGACACGTCACCATCCTGAAGTGGCTCTCAGTTTGGTGAGCAGAATCCAGAAATGCAGCTGTCTCAGTCTGATTTGTGTTTAGATGAGAGGGATTCCATTCAGTGACAATGTGCAGTTCATACCCAAGAGACTGTTGATGGGTAACATCAGCTTTCAGAGCAGCAGCAAGACTGCTTTTAAAGTGGAGGTGGCTTGGGAGATTTTTAAGCCTTCACTCCTTTTAATTTGTCACCACGTATCACTCACAAATTAAATCCAAATTAAAAGCCACCAACTACATGAGAAAGCACCTTGGTACAAACACATTGGTATGACTGTTTCACTAATCACAGGGATGCTCTGACTGGTCTAACAGGGTCTGTGCTCTGAAGCTTCTGCTTAAAACACAGCCAGGTCAGCAAACATCTCCCTACTTACACATACACCTGCATGATGTTACCACCTTTCAAGTGTATTTTTGCCCTTACATTTGTAATATGCCAATGTTTTATGGCATCTTGAAAGGAAAGATAATTTCATTACCACCTTACTGGTTTCAATCAGAAACTATTTAAATGTAAACTTGAGTGTTAGCAGACTTGCTGTGCTACACCATTGCACTGCTACAATGAAATAAATGGAATCTTTGATATAATCTAAAAATATAGAACTTTTCACTTGCACAACAGTGCAGCTCAGTGATAGGTAACTTTCATTTCATGTAATTCAGAAGATGCTCAGTGCCTTTGCAGTAACTGTCCCACCTCCCATACAGAGAGAAAAAGCTCCCAAGGATCACTTACCACTAGAGTGGGAGCTGTCAGGAGTCCCCAAGCAAAAAACTCCAAGAAGATCACGATAACAGCGTGGTAGACACTGGGTGAACCTATTCCTTGAGGCTGAAACAGGAGAAAAGACAGGTGATTAAAACATCTGATCATCTATCAGTCACAGGAAATGCATCTGAACACTATAAACAGAACCATTAATAATGAAACAGGACTCAAAACTTGGGAAGTTACCCAACTCACTGGTATGGAATTAAACTCTTTTTTTAACCCTTTGATGCTAATGTCCTGAAGTGTCCCACTCTTACTCTGCAGAATCCTTCACTGCCACCTCAAAAAATAAACCACTTACACTGCCAGTCTGGGAAGGAAGGATGCTACAGGGAAAACAGACTCTTCAGACAATAGTTTGCTTTCCTTGAGAAAAGTGTGTAAGTCTACACAAAGGCACATGGAACCAAGCTTCCATGGTTTCAAAACACAGCACTTCTCACACTCAGCCATCCCCAGGTCTCACCGCCTGGTCTATCAAAGAGCTCTTGTGTTACGAAAAGGCACCAGTGCTCCACACAAAACATAGCTCTAAACCAGGAAAGAAACTAAAATAATGAACACCAGAAGCCAATCTCAGGAACAGCACTGATCACTTCCCAAATACTGAGTGCAGGCCTATCAGTTACAGTGTGCTTCAAATGCAGGAAGAGATGGAGATAAAAGATTTGACAAAAGGAACTTGAAATTCTTCAGTGATTTGGTAGAATCAGAATTAGCTTTTGAAGAGAACAAAGAGAGCATGAGTGGAAAACCTGCTCATCTCGTAGACTCTGTAAATGCTGTCAAACAACATGCCACAGTTCTACATTTGCAAATTAAGGACAGGCTTCGCTAATTATTCTCATATGAAAGCAGTATGAATAACTCCTCAGAAATCTCATATGCATTCTTTCAGCTTAGAAATGCTACCTCAGCATCTACTTTGCCAGTTTTGTGTAAAGGTGAGTTACTAACAGAGTGGCCCTGATGTGGTCACAGCTGGCATTTACACTGAGCACACACAGGCTAAGGACCTCAGCTGCTTCCCAAGAAGGCTCACTGGGGTTTCATCAGTGTGAGTAAGTAGCTGATGGAAGAGTGAATACAAGGGCCAGACTCTTCTCAGAGGTGTCAGTGACAGGACTGGAGGCACATACTGAAATACAAGAAATTATACTTGCACCTTAAAAAGCAACCCTTCCTGAAAAAGGCTGCTCAGTTAAGTGTGGAGCTGCCATCCTCCAAAGCCCACCAGACACAGCCCTGAGCAAACTGCTCCAGCTGACCCTGTCTGGGGTAAGGGACTGGGGTAGTTGGATTAATGATGTTGGAGGTGCCTTCCAGCCTCAAATACTACACGATTTTAAGTTGCAGTTAGGTAATACTGCAGTCTTTCTTTTATTAGGAGATTTATGCAAGCCATACCTAGTTTTTCCTTCCAGATTCCAGTATTTCCAATGCAGAAAAAAAAATGCTTACTTAACAAATGTAGGAAATAAATACAGAAAAACTTACTGTCTACTCCTTTAACTCCTACTCCTTTTACTCCTACTAGTTTAACTAGTCAGTTAAACTACTGACTCCTACTGCTAGAAAAGATCATAATTTTCAAAAGTAACCATATCAGTCTGTAAAAGGTGAATTACAAAATATCTCAGCACTGTGCTATTTTTCTTTCCCAAGCCCTCTTCAGTAAATACAGACATACCATACCGATATTTCTGCTATTTTTTCTGCCTACTCTCCCAAGGATGTAAATTAACAGTCTTTGTAGGTGCAGAGAGTGGCTATAATTATCCTCTCTTCCCACAATTCCTTTCCCTTTCCACCCACAATCCTTATTTTAGCTTTGGGTTAAAAATCTATCCAGCTCTGCACAAACTGCAAGTATCAATGTTAGCTGTTTGACTCAGTCTCATCAGGTTCATTCTGACAGCCCCCAGACTCCTGTCTTGAGGCCTGACAGACAGTGAGGGAGGTGTCACAAGCCATCCCACCCCTCCCAGCACGGGAGAGCACCTGCATTCACAGCAAACAGGAGCGAGCTCCAAGGCCGTGTGTGCCCGCGCTGCCCTCGGCCAGCTCCGAGCCCCCCCGCACAAAGCGAAGCAGCAGAACGAAGGCAGCGGCTGTTCTGCACAGGGGAGCTGCTGCTGACTTCAGCGGCCTCGGGTGGGTCACTGCTGCCCTCTGCCACGCCCAGCTGTGAGCCACAGCAGAGCTTCCCAACGTGCTGACAAAAACCAGAAGTGACATTTACATCACTACGGTGCAACTTCCCTGCTTTCTTGTTGCTAGTGCTCACTTACCACAAACTGCTACTTGTTCTTATCTATTTAAAAGAAGGAAGATATTTATCAGATTGAGATCATCAGCTCTATAGCCATTTTTAAAGGTGGTGGCAACTATCAAGCAGCAAGGATGCTTCTGAGGTGAAAGAGCAAGGGAAGGATAAGCAGTTACACTGCGGTGCACTAGGACACAAGCTTTCAGCCCCAGCCTGAGGCGCTCTCCGAGCCCACGTGTCCTGCCCTGCTGTACCCTAAAACCTGCCCTGTGCTCTCCTAACGGGCTGGCACACTGTAATGCCACGGCCTCAGGGCAACTCAGTCAGGAGGCCCCAGACCTGGAGAGAAAAGATCCAGAGCCCTCGTGTGAACAAGCTGGAAGTGAGATGTTCCCATCAGAATAACAGCAACCCTCCTCTGTTACCAGCAGCCAGAGCAGAGCATATTTGTGCCTGGCTAAACCCGTGGCACCAAGAGTGCTTCAGGAATGCCTTTTCCTCTGGTTATAGAGAAGAGGCTTTTAATCAAACACCTTGTACACGCCAGGCAAGCCTAAGAACACACATCTGACAACAGAGTAACTATCAAAGCAAGGAAGGCATTGTGTGTAAGACCACAGCTGCTGCTCCTCTGCTGGAAAGAAAAAAGCACCGAATGAAGTACTAATCTCTAATTCATCTCATGACTGCTTCAAAAATGCATCATCGTACATAGGACGAATACATAAAGGAAAAATTAAAATTGATGGGAAAAAAATGTGTTGAAAAAGACGTTGTGGTTAGCCCACCCCTGCAAGTGTTCAGTGGCAGGCTAGATGGGATTTTGAGCAACCTTGTCTATAGAAGGCGTTCCTGCCCATGGCAGGGGGGTTAGAAATAGATTTTTAAAGTCTCTTCCAACGCAAACCATGTGTGATTCTGTGAAACCACATCTCTGGTGTTACTGCCCCTCCTTAGCTGAAACCTGACAACACACACTTGACTACAACACACCATTACACATTCTGTTACACTATATTCCATATAGCTACTAAAGCTGCAAATAGAAAAACACAAAAATATCGCCATGCACCAACCCAAGCTCCTGCACCACCCACTGCCTTGTCAAGGAGAGCCAGCAGAAAATGCAGTGGGAGGAGAGGCTTTGCAGAAACAATGGGGTGCTTTCCCTTTTTGCTTGTTTTGGGTTTTTTTTGGTTTCCAATCAGAAACTCCTTCTGCCTGTGCCACTACCGCATTAACCATCTGTACACGCATTCTGGCTCACACGATTTTCTCTGATGTCAAACAGTTCCAAAATAAAGCAATCAGGCTGGAAAGTGAACATGAAGATGCTTGATTAATTACTGGTTTGCCAGTGGGAGACACTGAAGACATGGGGGCCATTTTTAGGTACCTGTTTCCCACAATGTCACACACCACCCTGGGTAACAAATGAAGCAGCTGATGACACCGAGCACTGAAGGCCAACTTAACATTTTAGTAAATATTGAAAAAAATTTCCACGCATGAAGTTTCTGCCGTTGCTATAAAGAACACTCATATCAGAGTTCATAACTTAAAAATACGTATTTAAAACAAATAAATTCCCAAACACTTATCTGAAAGCAGAAAGTATTACAAGTAGAAGTTTTTGTTGCCTGACAACAATCTACATACTAATGTTCATGGCTCATTTTTCCATGTTTTCCAAAAATTAATAAGAACTGACGGGAGTTTGCACTCAGCTTTTGAAACCGGCGGCAGGCACTGAACGATGTGCTACAAGTATCATGGAATGCAATTAATGATAACATACTGTCTCCTCTCTTGGCAAAAGGAAGTCAAAGTTGAGAGGTTAGGGACGCTTGGAAACACAGTGTATCTTAATCAAAGATACTCCAGAGAGAAAAAATGAAGCACCATGTCCCCTGAGTAACAGCATTTACTCTGCTTGTACTACTCAATCTAAACTACCTGCATTTAGCATTTGTACAAAGTAATCTCACAGAGTTCTATCTTTACAAACAGCGGGAACACATCCTGGAAACCACCACCAACCATTACCAGACTTCATTTTGTTTCCTAACACTTCAGTAATCCAGCCAGTTGGGCACTTCAATGAACAAGTATAGTGACTCTGACACCTGTCTCTTCTCCATTATTGTTCAAAAAGACAAACTGAAGGGCCATCAGCAATTTAGTCTGTCAAGACGTCTCCTTATTTGAAACAATGGCACTATATTTAGAACAGGGCACATCGAAGTTACACAGTGTTACACAGTGGAAAAAATCCAGGGGCAATGATACACTCATCAATATTAGAAAAAAACACAACTAAAAAACCCACCCAAACCAACTCCAAGCTCCAGCAGCCAAAACACTTGACAACTTCCTTTCTCTTTCAAATTTATCTATTTACGAGGAAGCAAAACAGGGGGAACCGCAAAACCTTTCTTCCAGGCGCCCTTTGCAGAATTGCTCAGGCGCTGGCGTCTGTCGCTCGCGGTCCCGTTCTGTCTGACCACGGGCACCGAGGGGACAGCGGTCCCGTTCTGTCTGACCACGGGCACCGCGGGGACAGCGGTCCCGTTCTGTCTGACCACGGGCACCGCGGGGACAGCGGTCCCGTTCTGTCTGACCACGGGCACCGCGGGGACAGCGGTCCCGTTCTGTCTGACCACGGGCACCGCGGGGACAGCGGGCAGCCCCGCAGCCGAGCCGCGCTCCGCGGCCCTGCCCGCACGGTGCTGGTCCCGCAGCCGCCGCTCACGGGAGCCGCGCTCGGTGAAGGCGGGCTCGGACACGCTCCGCTCACCTCGGGCGGCCGTAACGACCCGCCGTGCCCCAGGCCCAGCGCCTGAGGCCGCACTCGCTCCCGCACCCCCAACCCGGCCCACACGACGCACAAACTGCGTTTACGGGCGGAGCAAAGCGGCCCGACTCGCTCACAGGTGCTCCTGGGGCAGCCGCCCCACGGACCCCGGCCCGGGCTGCCGAGCGGGACCATCGGGGCTGCGGCGGCCGTGAGGGCCCCGCGACCGACACAGGCGCGGNGCCAGGAAGTGTGGGGCTGCGCCGGGGCTGCGCCGCCTTCGGCAATGCGGGAAGCAGGCGCCGCTGCCGCGGCCGGCCCTCTACTGCCTCCGCCGCTCCGCATCCCAGCCTGAAAATGCCCCGGGCTAAAGCACCGAACGCTGTCCCACGGGACCCTCAGGTTCTCATCCTGTTCCCCAAGCATCACCCGTCCCTCCCACGGGAACCGAAACACCCGGCCCCGCTTCCTCCCTCCCGGAGCTGCTGAGGCGCCCGGGGAAAAGGAACAAAGGAAGGCAGTTCGTATGGGACATACCTGACATTCCTAGAGCCAGAGTACACCAACACAGATGTAATCCACCCTAAAGATCCAGCTTGGAGACAGATAGTCTTCTTTCCTACTATCAAGTTTTAAACTCAGTTTATGAAAGCACCAACACCTTCAAACGGGTAGGTCATCCCAGGTTCTGACTTACCACAGCGCCTGCAAGTAACAAGATAACAGGGATCAGCTTACCCATGGCAGCAAACCAATTAGCGGAGAAAATCTTACAGAAACATGTTGTTGGCATTATTAGGCTTTCTGTGGCTTATAAATTCATCTGCTGTTGATGTCTGGCATCACTAAGGAGCAACTGTCCATGCGGCACTATTACATTCACGATACAGACACAGGTCTCCATGGCTGTATCCATGTATCAGTCTGTTCTCTATGTTCTTAATCCTCCACCTTTCAGCCCTCTTGCTGCTTATCTCCATCTCCCCAGCTCCTGTAACATCCCCGTTTCCCCCCAAACCTCAGCTCCCCATGAATAGCTTACTGTCCCTACCAACAGTGGAACCATCCCTGAGGTACAGACCGGCACCGCAGCTCCCACCGTGTCACCGAACGGCTGTCGATCACTCACCACTTAAGGTCATATGGGCTCAAGTTAAACCCTTAGCCTTAAGATCAAGCACCTCTTATCTCATCATAATGCACCTTTTAAGAAATCTAGAACTTGCTGAGGCACAGCCCTACTAAGACCAACTGATCTAGCCACGGTGAGACAAAGACAAGCAGACTCCAGCTCATGAAACGAAGTGCATCTAGCGGGTCTGGGATGTTTGCTATTATCAGTCATTTGGTACAGGTGTTAGAGTGTCACATGAAGTATTTGATAATTCTGTTCCACTTCTACTTGAAATGGGAGGGGGTCCTAAAATGTTGGCATAATTTCAAGTCTATTCCTCAGAGTGCTGTTACATCTTGGTGGGAAAGTCACACACAAGACATGTAAGGGANCCCCCGCCGCCGCCAGCCGTCCCCCGGGCCGCTCCGCGCCCCAGGCCTCACCGTCCCGCCGTCTTTAATGATTATCTTCTTGGCCAGCATGATGCTGCGGTTCACGGCGCGCTTCTTCTTCTTCCCCGCCTGGGTCATTTTACCATCGCACCCCGGGGGCGGCACCAGCGGCCCCTCCCGGCTCCCTTCCGGCCTCGGCTCCCTCCGTCCCTCCGGCGCGGCCGCCGCCACCGCTCACGC
>VYXD01006830.1:1427371-1442223 GCA_013397195.1 Hylia prasina
GATTTGGTTTTTTATTTATTTTCGCAGTTATATCTGGTAAGCAGTAAGTTTTCAACTATTTTTTTTTAGTATACATGGCAAATAATTCTTACCTTGTAGGGACAAAATCTTGCAGCCAGAAATAGGAGATCAGTGTTGACAGTATAATAGAGAGAGAAGTTGCAAATCCCTTTAAAATGTTGTCCGCATATTTTATAACAGCAGCAATCACCAGCCCTCCAAGTGCCTGGAAAAATAGCGAGGTTTGGATTCATAGACATAACTTGACTGAGAGCATCTATTTTAACATCATGCACCTACTTTAGGAAAAGCTTTTTTCTATCTTGAGGAGCAATACATTTATTTGATATTAGGGATATGAACTGTTGAAAATAATTATTGGAGGAGTAGCTCTTTCCCTATTAAAGAAATTGTTGATGACATTACCACCATTAAATGAGTGGAAATGCTTTCACTGTACATTTTTAGCCACATGAGGAAGGGCACATAGAGAGAAAATTTCAAACATCACAAAATAAATAATGCTTACATGTTTTTAATTTGCAAAATAATTAATCACATACTTGCTATATATTTTCAGATTTTCATTTAGAGGTTTATGGTAATAATGACGTATCAGACTTTTGACTATAGAATTATCAGTAGCTTCAATAACACCCATTTTCTCCAGTTATTTATAGAAGAGCAAATCCCCAAGTGCCTTCACATAAACATGCAACACAAGGTCTCACCTGCAGAACAACCACCACCCAAGTAAGTTTATTGTATCCTTGAAAAAATCCATTCTTTGACAGTTGTTCTCCATCATAAATATAAACACCCATCAGTCCAAATATGCTACCAAAAAATCCTGAAAGTACAGGAAAGGTTGTTTTAAAAGCTTCAGGTAAAAACATGCAAATGGTTCCTCATCCTTAAAGGCTGCTCAAGTATTTCTGATTTTAAAACTGGACTGTCACTTGGAATACCATCACATCCAAATGTAATCAATTTGCTGCTCTCTTTTAAAAGCTATTCTCCACACTTGAAACAGGTATTGATTGTTTCCATTAAGATACCCTTATATACTTATCTTCCAGTGCTTTCTACTGCAATGGAATGACTTTTGTTTACGGCATATAGCAAAAGACACTTAAATACAATTTCAGTTTTCCTGAAACTAGTCAGCTTTCTCTGGCAATGGATTTTATATTGCAGCTCGACCCAGAACACCAAATCTTACCTTAAATCCTGGACCAATCCCCAGCTAGCAACCCTTCTCTGCTCCCAAAATTCCCTAACATAATGTTTCCTGATGGATTCCCGACAGGTTCCCTACAGTTCAGGAAAACTTAGTTTAAATACACACTGTTTCCATAAATACAAGCAGATAGTAAGGAGAGGTTTTGATTCCTTCCACTATACTCAGATTTCAAAACATTATGATCATGTAAAAATGTTATGAAGTATTCAGAATTAACTTTTGCATTTTTAACTAAAAGCAATTATAACAAAGACAGAGTAGTAGGAAAATAAAGGAAAAAAAAGAAGACTTATTGACCAACTAATTACGAAGAAGCCACACCATCTCCTGTTCTTGTACTACTGCACTACATTCTACCAGACTCAGTATACAGCTCTGATCCATTAAATCATCTCATGATTTAACTTTACACTGTGGATTTGATCTTAGTCCATTCTAAGGTGCTGGGAAGGTCAAACTCTGCCCAATACATTCATTCCAATATGCCATAAACAGTTATTGCCTACAGGTGAAGACTAGAGGGATTCCATTAGAGAAATAAAGGCAACAGTAAGTTTTGTCCCTGTTGTAAAACATGAACAAAAAGATTTGTTGATGTCATGTTTCCAATCCTCTAAACTAGACAAGATTGCTTTGAAGGGAGGGAAAACTCACTCAGAAACACAGATCCACTCTGTTGCCTGTAATATCTAGGGTCTGGAAGATCCAAGACCTCTTTGGGAATGGAAGGTAGTTTCTCACTGATAGGTGTGCAGTAGGTACAGCTATTTAAATAGTTAAGATGAACTAGTCTTTTGCATATGCCTCTCCCCAGTGATTATGCACACAACTAAAAGAAACTGACCTTTTGTATTGAAATAACAGTAATTAATTACCTCAACTTTATTCACAAACAAAGCAGATTTTATAGCTTGCACTTTTAATACAAAAAGCTCCCTACCCACGCACAAGAGAAAAAACAGGTTGATTTTAAAACACCTCAAAACAGTGACTTGGAAACATGTTTTAATATTCCTGTATTGTCTAAGAAATGGTAAAAAAAATTTCAATTGACAGTTTCTAACGTACAGTTTCACAAATGTACAGATACTCTATTAACAAAGTAAATCAAAACTAGACTGAAATCAGAAAGTAACTGCTATAATTTTATCTAGCAGAGTTTGACTTTTGGTTTTAAAATAACATATATGCAGCATACTAAAATGTTGGTGGGGTTTTTTTATTTATACATTTATTTTGCACAATTATCTTGATGCTTCAGAATGCAGTTATCTCTAACAGATGATTAAAATTAAACTTACCAAGCTGAATGTTTCTGATCCACACAGACTGCTTCGTTTCCTTTAAAATTTTCTCAAAATAAACCCCAGCAAATCCACTAGAAAAGCACGCTATGAGAACTGCAATCAGGCCTACAAACTGTGATCCTGCTGAGTGCTCCTTAGCAGGTGTTGCTTGAGAGTCTGAAGGCCACTGGATGTAAAAAGAGTTACACAAAATCCACTGATGAAATCAAGTCATGAGCATCTACAAAATGCAAATTTGTTTTCCACCAACAGTAACAGTAACTAAATACAATCACATACTTGGGTAAGGAGTAAAATTGTGCCTCAACTGGGAGAATACTCATCTATTTAAACAGCTGCAGGATTTATGTTTTATAAGCAAGAACTGTTTCACACACCCAGTGTGAATTACCAGGGTCATTCTCTACCACCAACTTGTGCCACCCAACATCTGGTTACCTTACAAATAGGATGGGATGAATTCTCTCTTTCATGTGCCCCTCTTTGGTGATTGTGCAGACCAGTTAAATCTTGCAGTGTGTCTAAGGCTAACTGAATAAAATGCAATACCATGGACAAAAACTTTCTGAGGAGTCTGTTAAATGCTGTGTTTTGTTCTCATTTTTCATTACTGAATTTAACCACCATATCTTTTTCCAAATCCTTAAGTTTTAAAATAAAAACTTCTAAGATATACTAAAATCTGCTAAAAATTCTTAGAATAGTCTCTTACCCCATAATCCTGCCCTCTGAAAACAATGAACTCTGGTACCTGCACTATTTTGCTTTTTGAAATAGTCCAAAGTGAATTTGCCAGGCTGAATCCATATGCTAAAGTGAACACAGCCTGTACTGGCAGAGAAGATTTGTGAATTCCTAATGCCTGAAGAAATGTGCTAATAAAAATTGCTATCATTATTACTTGCAGGTTGCTCCAGAGGCCCTGTCACATTCTACAGTAGAGCACTGGGTTGCAAAAGAGGTGTTATCTTCTGCCTTTGAACCATTTCTGGTGTCCTCCAGACCTGGCCAGTTGTGATTCGTAGCTCCTGACTATACTCTGGTGCTCGTGCACAGCTGGTAGGATCAGAAAGCTGGATAATCAGTATAGAAATCCATGTTTCTTGAATAAACACATTAAAACTCCACAAACCACCTGCTAATATTTACCTGCACGAATGCCACTCCTGTCATCAATATTACTAGTGACAGCCACTGGTACACACCCAGTTTCTTGCTCAACATGGACACAGAAAACAATGCTGTAGTGAGAATTTTCAGTTGATATGTAACCTAGAAGAACCAGGAACAGTTACTACTACTACGCCACAATTCATAGGTTTGATTTTTTTTTTCATAACTTACAGAGAATTCAAAATATACAATACCTGGTATGTGGCTGCATCTAGGTTTGACAATGCTACATATAGCAAGTTGTTCTGAAGAGTGTAAATTCCTGAAGGAATGGCAAGTTTAAGAGTTTCCATGGGTTTGTTAAGGATTTCATCATGTAGCACCCTGTTCAGAGTCCGTAAATTGCATTCTACCCAAAGAAACAGTAAAAGAAACAGACATTCACTAAAAGGAAAGGAGTGGAAAAAAGAGACACAGCAATGTTCTGTTCGTAAACACATTTTATGGCTACCACTATGCCAAGACCTGAAAATATGTTTTTTTGATTTTCACAGGCCTTGTATTTGTAAGGAAATATGGCTGCAAGTGTCTTCCTGCAGCCTGGAATATCAAAATGAAAATGATTATTCAAAATACTCTGAGTTAATCTTATTGAAACTGTAGCAATAATTTAAGATAATATACCAAAGAGTACCAGCTAAAAAGTGCATATTTAGAATCCTACAGAGTCATCAATATTTATGCATTGACAACGACATTTTTAAGCTGTTGAAAATTAAACAGAAACCAGGTAAAATCAGTTTTAAATATACAAAATAAGAACTGGAGTAAATATGAATACAGTTTTCTTTTCTTGGCTTAAAACTGTGATTCTTCCTGTAATAATGAAATTGCTTCTTCCCTTCTGCGTCTGCTGTTTATCGCAGGTTTCTAATTACCATTCATGCTTTGGACACACTTAAAGCTTTTCATTTTTTCCTACTTCTACATACAGATTTCTTAAAATGCCTGAGCAAACACAAGCTTTGAGATGTTAGCATAAAATTCATTCCTGCTCTCCTCAGTATCCACATTCTCTTAAGCAAATATACTTATTTCCACATTCCCTTAAGCAAATAGTGCAGTATGATTATTGTCTTTCCAAGACTATTTCTTACACAAGGAGAAGGGAAATGCTTTGTTGTATGCCTGTACTCACATGGCTGCTTTGCAGTTGCCACTACAATACAGCATATTGATTAGGAAAATTACTTGGTGCAAAATTTGACACATACTGCTGTCTTTGTAGACTAACAGAACACAGGCCAAAATCTTCAGAAGTTCAGCAATAACTACTGCAGTAGAGGATAAGTAACGAGGTCCTTCTTCTTTCAGTGTCCGAGAATAGCGCATGGTCAACACTAAACTTGTGGTCTGAAAAACCAGGATGCCCAAGGAAAGGTACTTTAAGTTGGCAGACATTTCTTGACTTTTTCCTTTCTGAAACAGAAAAAAAAGAAACAAACCCAAAGGTAATATTGCAGATATTGGGAATCACAGATTTCTTTATGTAGGTGAAGGCTCAGAAGGTATTTTCAAGGTGAAGGTGTTTTCTGCTGTTCCCAGACTGAAGAGATCTTCCCACTCCTCCACCTCTCCCAGGTCTGTCAGGTTGCAGTCTCTGCCTTGCCAGGTGACACCGTGCCAGCAAAAGGATGAGGGTTGGGCTGTTTTAAATGATAATGAGAGGTATGCTGGGCAATGAAGGGAAAGGAGAGTTGTGGGAAACCAGAGTTAGAGAGGAAGTACATGGGATGGAGAAGCTTTAGGGGAGGCAGCACTAAACCTGTCCTGCTGATTATCCTGCTCAGAAAAAAATTCACTGAATATAGATAACTAGGTGACTGCAACTGCTTTCTCAGCTGCACTGACTACCATAAACTTCATGTTAGTAAAGCTGTACCATCCTCATCTCTGCCAGGAACTTCCACCAAGTTGATGCAGTTTTCTTTGCAATTTGTCACCAATTTAAAGGATTAACTTATTGCAGAAGTCTAATAGAGACAGTACATTTTGCAAGCATAATATATGACAAGGAAATTTTAAAAAAGCTTGCTGCTACTCAGTGAATCACATGATTTTTTCATATAAAGAAATTCCATACACAGAAACTAATGCTTTCCATAAAAGATTAACTTCCACTCCCTTCATTGCCTACCTATTCAAAAACAGAACCATTTTTTATAATGCCAAAGTCAAATCAAATCAATAACTAGAAGTTTACAACTATATTCACAAGCAAAAGAAGAGTACCAGGCCAAGACAATGCATGTGGTTCTAGGTATCACAAGTCCAGACACAGCACATTTACTTGGTGCATATGGCAGAGCTGTCCCCGTGTTTTACACCTGCAGGCACACAACTTCTGACTCATTAACTATGCAGTTTTGTCCACCCTGCTCAAGGATGTGCTGGTACCTCTGAATATTTGTGGCTAGAACTGAAGCAGTTTCTTGCTGACTGCATTGCTATAGCTCAAGATGCACTGCATTGCTGGTTTTGTAGATATTTGGAGAGCTACACTCTTCAAATATTTCTGACTTGACCTTATCTTGTCTCTAAGCATTTATAGACTTTCTCCAGTCAAGTATTCAAAGTGAAATTACTTTGACACTGACACTTTAAAGACACTGCAGTAACCTGTGAACAGGAGTGAATTATCAACAGCCACAAAGATAGGAAGTACACACTTGTGTCCTACACAATAAAACGGTTTATCTGAAAAATCATGCCATTGTAAAAATATTTGTAAAAGCATACTGGCAAATAAGGACGAAAAAGATGCCAGGATGCAGAAACTGAGGAAGAAACACACAAAGTTCCAGTAAGGAATCTTAATAGGAGATACTTTTGTATGAACTATAATCTCATTTAACTTCTGAAGAAACAAATACTAAAGATGCAACTGCAAGGAGCAATATGAATCAGACAGAAATACAAACTATGAATGAGAAGAAAGCTGCAGACAATATTCAGGATTTGCTGTTTTCCGCTGATTCTGGTGGAATAATCCATTACATGAGGATGTTAACTGTGGAATTATGAATCCTAAACAATAAAACTGAGATGATCTGTTAGCTGAAGAACAACAACTTTGAAGAATATATTTGCTACAGCTGAAAACAAGGAGAAGAGAAAGAACAGTTCCCTGCAAAGGGCTGAAGAAGGGACATGCACGTTCAGAGACGGTGCTTTCTGGAGAAGTACCAGCAACACAAAGAAGGCAGAGGGAGAAAAGGTAAAGGACAAACACTCTCAAACCTATGGAGAGAAGATACAGAACTGAATTTCACTAAAAGCCTTGCCTATGATAATAGAGAAAACTGAGTTCTCACTTATGTGAGCCAATTTGAACAAACAATTTCTTTCACTGTTTCCATCTACCTCATTTTTTAGTATTCAGACCTGAAAAACTGGAAATAAAGAGCAACATATTGTTAAGACAGAAACCACTGAATTTCATGAAAGCACACCTACAGATAAATAAGTCTTCAAAATTTCAAAACTTTTTAAGTTTTGGGTTGTTGTGTGTTTTGTTTGGGGTTTTTTGTTGTTTTTTTTTTTTTTAGTTTTCAAAATGCTTCTGAGCAAAATACAGATAGTGGGAACACACATCTCCTCCCTAACTTGGACCCAAATTTCTGCATTCTGTCAGCCTGTAAAATGACAAAGGGCTTTACAAATGTTGAAAATCATCAGGCATCAATTCTGCAACCTTCAAAACAGATCATAATATTAAAAATAATGTTCACAGTAATTTTTTTGCTAAAATACAATCATCTATTTATGAAGCATCTATTTAAAATGTATTTTTAAAAGTAAATCACTAGTATGCTGTTAATGAGCAAGTACCAAAGCAATCAGCACGAAAATAAACCAACCAGCACAACACTTTGATAAGCCCATCAGCAAAGCCATAAAGAATGCATACCACAACATCTGTCTTGTCTTCCTCAGTAGTCATGATAAGAAAGGGAACTTTCCCCAGACAATGTATTTCAAAAAGGCAGCAGTAGCAGGAAATATTTCCTTACTGTATGCCACTAATCCATTTCAAAGTTTCAAAAGTTCACACAGAATGGAAGCTAATTGTCCAGCATGATAGCTGAAATAAAGGTATTTGTCAAAAGTTGTCCTGTCAGTGGTCAACAAGACAGGCTTGTAGACAGCGAGTGTGTGAAATTTCATGCTGTATTTACATGCTGATTCACAAAACAGGAACTAGAGTTCTAAAATGTACACACGCAAATTATATAACCATTCTCTCCTAAGCACACAGAACACCTTATCAGCTCTCCTGGTCCCTTCTCTTTCAAAAGACCTGCTTATCAGCTCACAGACCTCTGTGCAAACTGGGAACAATCCACAAAAGGAGCAAAAATACTGAAGTTTGAAGAGCTGAGCTGTCTTCAACTGCAGTCTCACAGTAGCTTTAGATTTACAGGTGACTCTCAGAGGTGTAAGTGCTCACCTGTAGCTATGAGCTCCTGCTACCCCTCAAGCAACAGCCTGTGCAGTCACAGAACAAATGAACTATTGTCTTCAGTAACAGCCCCCACCTAGACTCCCTTAAACCAACAATGGTATTGAAGTTCCCCCTGCATTTCCTGTGCAGAGTTACAGCTCAGGTTTCTCACTGGGCTTTGGATGCACTACTTGGTCCTCTGCAGGATGCATCTGTTTGAAAACTCAGATTTAGGTTTGCTAATTCAAAGACTGGAAGTTGAGTGGTGACATGAACTCTGTCTTTTGAACTGCACCTTATAGTGGGGTGTGCTAAGGACCTGCAGTTCCCTGACTATGATACTAAATAACTCATCTCAGGGACTGGGCTCATTATTCTTCTCTTCTGTTGGTCTATGTCAAAAGAAAAAATCACCCCCTTCTGCTTCATTTCCTCAGTGTGCCATGGACACAGCTGCAGCCCTACACATGGAAGGCAGCCCCGCACAGGAGCCAAGGTGCAGGAAGTCAAGGTGGGATTTACAGCCATGTAACATTTAGATTCACTACACACAGGTGAATAAAATACAGATGGATTCTATGTGAAGAGCTGTTCTCCTGGAAAGCAAAAAGGAGAAGGACCCTGGAAAGGTTTTCAGAACACAAAGCAAAGCAATCTATTCAGGAAGTAACACTCTCAGATCAAAGTACCATACTGTGCAAAGTCTAAAGAATAACTCTTCAAAGGAAGCAGATTTTTTAAAGTGGAAAATCACATATTTCCAGCTCAAAATATTAATTCAAAAATGAATACATTTCTGACTTGTAGATTTTCATCTCCCTTTGTAATACCTCCAAACCAAGCTAAAATTTAATATTTTACATTTTATTTTTATTTCATCCCTACACTTTTTCTCCTAAAACATTAGTAAATTCTAATATTTGCAGATGAAATTAGGCCAAAATCAATTTGACTTAATGAACAGCACACCAAAACTCTTGATATTAATCAGATTTTACTACACAGCAATAAGATTATGGAACTTCTCTTAACCTTAAGAGTTTGTCTTTTAAAGATATGATGGTATAAACTTCTGAGGTTTTTCAGGTTTTACCATTGCAAGATCCTGTGCAAAATCAAGGATTAGTTTATGAACTGATTCTAACTTTGTAGAAGGACTCAAAATCTTTGTAGAAGGATTCAAAGTCAGAATTACTGGGAGTATCAGAGAAACTTATATGAAAATCTCCAAGCACCCAACATTACCTGAAGAAGTAGATGACAGACAAAAAAAATTAACAGTAAATTCCAGCAAGTCTCACAACAAAAAACTAGGTTAAATTCACCAAAGCATTTGACAAAAATAACCTCTACTGGCAACTACTTCTTTACTCCTCCATACTCTGTCACAAGTAAAGTTTAATTTAAAACAAAGAAAAATAAACTAACTAGCATCATACTCCAAATCTTCACAGTGATGTCATCACCTGAATTAAATTCCTTCCAGCCTAGCTGTGAAACGTTTTCACTGCTGACAGTCTTTTAGAGAAAAAAAGCCAAGTTACATGAGTTATTTTTCTTAGGTCATACACCATTTTATGACTAACCAGTTCAACATTGCTCAACCAAATAAAAGGCATTTGTGTATTAGTTAAAATGCAAAGCCCAACACAGAAGTAGACAACCAGCCTCTCAACACTGCCAAAGGCAAAGTTTAAATTTTCTGTGCTACTACATCAAATTCTCCATACAGGATCTGCTGGAAAATAAACACTGATTGAGTGTGCCTGTGTCATTCCAATGGTACAGGTATGGACACAGCTCCTGGGCATTGCTCTGAAATCAGGATAACAGACTGAAGGAACAGGATGGTGTTCTCATATTTCTCCAATGAAATATAAACCAAGTGCTGATGCTAGGCTTATATAAATACACTAAGCTGTCAACAAAGGAAAAACACAATTGGAAGGCAGAACTCACAGAACCTGAAGAACCTATGTTTGTAAGACTTCCTTCTATGCTTTTCTTACTTTCTACATGCATTGCCCTCTTCCCTGTGCTGGATAACACACAAGTAACATGTAATTTTCTGCAACACAACTACGTTCCTCAGAGGAAAATTCTATGCCATATATATATATATTTTTTTTTTTTTTTTGAGTGAATATAGGTTTGTATTTATCCGAAGTTGTAAATAATGCAACAAATACTTTAAGTATAGAAATAAATGGAAGGAAGGAAGGAAGCTCATGAAATTCAACAAGGCCAAGTGTAAGGGCCTGGACGTGGGCTGGGCTAATTCAGCAACAGGCTGCACAGAGGACTGGAGAAACTCCATCCCAGGCAGTGTTCAAGGCCAGGCTGGATGGGCTTTGAGCAACCTGGGCTATGGAAGGTGTCCCTGCCCGTGGCAGGGAGTCAGAAGCAGATGATCTTTAAGGTCCTTCCAACCCAAACCATTCTATGATTTTATGAGAAATATCCCACATGGTACAGAGGGTACATAGACCTCTCCAAATCTAGTCAAGTGCTGCTGCAGTGTGTTCTGAAGTAGATTTTACATACACAAATAATTTAACTGCCATATTTAGACTGCTATAATTTGACATTTCTTTCTCCCCTCACCACCACAAGATGAAATCTGTCATGTCACTGTAACTGTAGTAATGCATGTCCCAAATATTCTATTAATCTTAAACCTTGTATTTCTCACTTTAAAATGTCACTACTATGTTTTCCATTTTACTCATACTGTGAACAGCATTCTTATTTGTTCCCTCCCATAAGCTATCTACAGTTGTCAGCTGTTCCCCCCCAAATATCTGGCACTTTGCAACTAAATCACTGCAAATCACTTCATCATTTTAAAACTTACCTTGCTCTTGCTTTTGTTTTCCAGTTTGTTACTCATTTTTCTTGCTGGAGACATTATAAAGTGCACGAAGTACACTATGAACAAAAACAAAACCGTGCTTCTCTTGGAGCTTGTACACTTCTTCAGAAATGTGGTTAAAAGCAAATCCTCTAGCAAACTACTTTTCTTATTCTTTGAGCAAAAACTGAGGAGCAAAGTTTTTTTTCACATGAGGGTTTCCTTCAGGCAGTATTTCCAATTTCTCCATTTACATTAAAAAAAATCTTAACTGGTGAAAAGAATTAGAAACATAACTGCATTCAAATGATATTTTTAAGACAAGGTTATCAAGCAGAATGCAGTAGATCACTGGTGGACCTACTGTTGCTCCTGCAATGTCCCCAGGCACAACAGTATCTTGTGTGCTGGGTTTGGCTGGGGCAGAGTTCATTTGCTTCACAGTAGCTGGCAGGGAGATGTGTTTGGAATTTGTGCTGAAAAGTGTTGACAACACAGGGACGAGCAGGGATTATACTTTTCTGCCTCCCACCCCACCAGTGAGGAGGCTGGGAATGCACAAGAAGCTGGGAGGAGGACAGCCAGGAGAGCTGATCCCAAGAGACCACAGGGATATATCCCAGACTCTCTGGAGTCACGCTCAGTACATAAAGCTGGGAGGTTCCCAGTGATGGTGTTTGTCTTCCCACGTCACTGTTGCACACGATGGAGCCCTGCCTTCCTGCAGATGCCTGAACACCTGCCTGCCCACGGAATGTGGTAAAAGAATTCTTTGGTTTGCTTTGTTTGCATGTGCAGCTTTTGCTTTACCTGTTAAACTGTGTCTCAACCCACAGGTTTTCTCACTTTTACCCTTCTGATTGTCTACCCCATCCCACCAGGGAGACTGAGCAAGTGTCTGTGTGGTGCTTAGTTGCCAGTTGGGGTTAAACCACAACTCTTGGCCATTTTAAAACCATGTAGATGGTTCTCAAAACTGGAAAGTGCACCTAGGTACAGAACAGTTACACATTAAATGGTAACTGTTAAAGATCAACCAATGATTTCTTCTCAACTTTGCCTCAAAACCTTGGCTTCTGCTAAAGATAGTGGAGGCTGTATCAGTGACTCACTGGCCATATCTATCACTCAACCAGGAAATTCCATCACTGCCAAGTTTAACAAAGGGAATGCAATTAGATATTGACTATTAACTACTCTCATTCCAGAGACTGCTATAAATTGCTTGGGACTCAGGCAAGGTTTTCTTACATGTTGACAGAAAACTTAGCAGAAAGGGAACCTGGGTAAGTTGTTCTATGAGCTTCCAAAGGTTTTCTGTTTTTTTCTTTTGTGGGGAAAAAAAATTAGCATTCTAATCTCTGTATAAGGCTGAAAGAGTAAAGCACTGTGAATCTTAAAAAGTGGGATCTGTGGCTAAGTGCTCATTAAGCCCATCACCTTTATCCTTTACACGAAACCTAAGAATCCAGAGATCATATTTTTTTACCTGACAAAAATTCAGTTTGATGAATATTATACAAATCATGTATTGAATATCAATATTCAGCACTCTAGAAATTTAGGCCTTCATTGAGCTAAATGTTAACACCAGTATTTCTTGTAAGATGAAGACTTCAACTCTGCCCAGTAGTGCAATAGTTTTATATTGACGTAACAGTCATTAAGCCCAACTCTGCCTGCCAGCCCAGAAATTTGATACAAGCTGCCTGAACTGCATCTCCTTTTCATGCAGTACATACACTGTGCTCATTGTATAGATCACAGTATGGATAGACCCCAGCAGCCACATTCACACTCTGGGAGCAAGGAGCCATTCACTTCTCAGTTTCAGTTCAAAAGCCCACCCCTCCTCCAGCACACAGGAGTGCAATGCCATGAACCAAAGCACTGCTGGAAGGCAGTTGCTGCAGATGTATCAAGCCAATGGAGGAGCTTGATTTGAGGGGCTGAAAGACTGAACACTGAATCCAGCTGGGGTTCAGCTGCAGCTTACACTTCTGCTATTGATGAATTACGAGTCAAGTCCAGGTGCCCAAGGCAACACAGTGTGTCAAACATCTCCATCAAGGTGACCTAGTTGGAGTAGAGTAACACAAACTAGATCCTACAGGGAAAATCAATCTGTAGGCACTGCAGCGTGCTAGTAATTACAAATGAAACGAGACAGTTGAACAGCACTGAAGGGGTATAAATGTAAGACAAGGTTCAGAAATCCAGTGGCAAAATCCTGAACTCCTATCTGACATTATCATGCCAGATCCTAAGTACAGATGTTAAGAATCTCTCTACCCCTCTAGAGACACTCTGCATTGATGTGATCAAGCTGTGCAGCCTCCTGAGTTCCAGCAAAGGCACATAGCCTGCACAAGCAGCTTGAATATGGTAGGAACTGAAGTAACCAGTGAAGAATAACCCCAGGCAGCAAGCAATTCAGGAACAATATGGGAGGATAACTGTGTCTAGCAAGCCTGTCCCAAAGGTAAATATGTGTATGTGTTGTGCTCCCTTAACGCTGCCAAATCCGGAACTGTTTTAAAGGGGACACGTGACTTGAATTCCACAGGTACTTGGCTCAGATGATCCCTTCCTTTTTCTTGTATTGGAAACAATAGCATCACCAGAATAAGGAATTAGCTTGTGTAGGCAGCCTGTAGGATTGTTGGAGGCAGAGCTACTCCGAACAATGTATTGCTATCTAAAGATAGCAAATTTATGCTTACTAGAACTTACCAGTCTTTCCCCAAACCAGTATTTTTGCGACACATACTACTTCTACCAACCAGAACATCACACATCCCAAACCAGTGGATCCTTTTTTTCCCAGAACTGTGATTTTTCAATCACAAGTTCTTTTCACAATGCCTAACAATGTACCAGGGAATCCTGAACTACAGTTTCCAAAGGGAGAGATTATTGTAAATCACTTTCTCCACAACTGTCACCTCCCTCAAACTCTCCCTGCAGCCTGTAGCTCAACTCAGGGATCACAGTGATAAGTCAGGCGCAGTGCCTATGGAGAGAGGCAACCCCACAGATTTTGAGGAAAAATGCAATCCATGACCTAATGTTAATTTTAAGACCCACTCTGTCATTCTGCACACATGGTCTTTGAAAAGCAAAGGCTGTCTTAGATCCCAAACCTCCTGTGTAAAGACCACGACGAAAAATAAAACGTCCCACTGTGGTGCTCACTCAGTTTTAGAAAGGTTTGTTGCACACGTTCTTTATGTCCCAAATAACACATCCCTCTTTTGCTCAAAGCTGTGTCAGTCCTCTCCATCCAATCATTACTTTAAAATATTTTATCTGGAATCCAAGTCTTCCTCCCTCTCGTTTAAAACATAGTTTATAGGATTTAATAAAATGAAACAACTTC
The DNA here is from genome assembly GCA_013397195.1 of Hylia prasina. NCBI lineage: Eukaryota > Metazoa > Chordata > Aves > Passeriformes > Sylviidae > Hylia > Hylia prasina. The sequence goes on from VYXD01006830.1 coordinate 1,441,769, forward strand.
GGGTACCTTCTGATAGTTATCTTTTACCTTTCAGTTTATTCCATGATATGCACTATTACATTTGTTATCACTCTATTCTCTGAGTTTCTGCTTAATACATAAGTGCTGTACTGCTAGAGCATTTCTCATTTCAAAAACTTATATAAAATGATGATAACCACGCAAATAATTGAAATATGTGCATTTCTATGAACTTTACATGCAGCACCACATCACGAATAATGAGCAACTCCTCAGCAGAGCACCAGCAAGGGAGTCACCACCTCAGCAGCACTGACACAGCTCTGGCCAGATCCCTGCCCCTCCCCAACTTCACACACGGCTGCTTCCCCACAGCAACTTCAACTTCACCCTCTCCTCCCTCTCGCCCAAACCGCTCCATTTCCAGACATTTCTCTCGGTATCTCTTCAATCCCACCCTCTCCCTCCCCAGCCTGGTCCCACAGCCCCGCTTG